>KN880866.1:0-14253 GCA_000934385.1 Cylindrobasidium torrendii FP15055 ss-10
TACACCACACGAGTAATCTACAGCTTCGACCGACGACGCAACGGGGAAGCGCTTCAAAAATCCAAACCAGGGATGACATCCTTCAACAAGTTGGCCGCCTGCTGGCGAGCCTTGGGAGCAAGGGAACGGATATATGCGGCAAAGGAAGAGATGGGGTCGGCGGCTGGCGCAACGACCGAAGTAGAAGTGGGAGTTGAGGAAACTTGGCGAACAGGGACGGAGGCATTGGTGGGGCAGTTGCGCGCAATGTGGTTGACATTGGTCTGGCGGCACTTGAAGCAAGGGTGTCTGCAGGGTTTGACCCTTTCTCACTGTTTGCAAAAAGTCGGCCGTTTCCGGGGTTCAGTTAATGTATAAACACCTTCTGACCATCTTTCACTACTTATAAACACTAACCCGGGAGATCCCTTCTCAGCACTGCATCTAAGGTCAAAGACCAATTCTGGCCCAATTTCTTGTCTTGGTCATCAGCTTTATTCATTTTCGTCACAGAATACCCAATAAACCAGTGATTGCGCATCAAATCATATTTCGGTCTGTGGCGTAATTGAAAATACAGATATGGCAATTGAGGTATCTAGAAATACAGTACCACTCGTATACATGCTACAGTTCATCATGCGAAGTCAGCACCTCACGTAGACCGGCCAAAGGGCCTCGGAGCTCATTTGCTGGGGACACATCATCCTCCCTTTCCGAGTCCGAGCCGTCGTCCTGCTGCACCTCAATGCGGTCCTGCACACGAATCTTCTGGACGGGCGCCTCCTTCATCCACATCAACCTGAAGTGGTCTGCCAGTTTCCGTCTCCCGCCTGCCTGTTTCGCACAGTACGCTGCAACACCTTCTGCCAACTCCACTGTCATTCCTGGCCATCCACCTGCCTGTTGCTCCCATGCCTTCGCGTCGTATTCCAACGATACCAGTGTACGCTCGCGCTCATCTCGAAGCATCAGCATTTCCTCGCGTGCCCGTTCCACTCGCGCGCGCGATTTGAGATACTCGACACGTATCAAACCGTTCATCTCGTCATCGCTGGCACTGTCCAGCGCCCCGTCGATGGTCCATATCCACGACATCATGAACGAAGAGCTTCCCACAAGCACCTCCGCCGGTTTCATGCCCCTTCCAGTCCCATTGCGCTTGCGTTTCTCGCCCGCCGTCAGATGCTCCTCGTCATAGTCAATGGCCATGTCCGTGGTAAAAACCTCGCTCGACAAGCCACGAATGTCATCAGGCTTCAGTTCTCGCAGAATCAACTCCCAGTCTCCTGACCCGCGCAGATTCTTGAGTGCACGATGGCTGGCCTCGTACTTCTGTGCTCCCGTCTTTGCCTTGAGACTCAGACGCTTTATGAGGTCGAACGATCGACCGGATCTCTTTGTCCCACGGACGTTTGCTTTTTTGAAACTCCTGACCGTGTGAACGGCGCGTTGCGTGCCACGAATATCCTCGAGTGCCGAAAAGCACTGTGTCTCCCTCATTCTCTCCTCCACGGCCGGCGCGTCATCCAGGCATCGAGCACGGAGAGGTACAGGCAGTGCAGACGGCAAGTACAGCTGCTCCGTCTCTATGTCACCATCCCGTTCGCCCGCCCGCGCCGCCAAAAAACTTGGGATGAACGGCATGTAAATCTGTTGGACGGATCGAAATTCCTGGAGCATGCGTTTCATCGTCAAACGCTTGCTCTGGACATCGTCGACGACGTGGGCAGCCTCTTTGTCCTCGCTCGTGAGCAAGAGCAGGATAGTACGCCTAAACATGTTGAATGAACTGCGCTGCCAACGGGTGTACGTGACTTACTGGTTCTGCTCTATCTTCAAACCAAGAACCAAGAACGAAACGACGTTGACTTCGTGTATGGCCTGTCTTGCGGCTCGTCGATCTTCCTCGTTCAATTGTAGGATGAGATCTTTCTCGCGAACATCTGAATGGATGTTAGCGTGGAGGGAACATTAGATACAAGACACGTACACGACCTCTCTCGCCAATACGGTGTTGTATCCTTTCGATCTCCACTCCGCCCGTGCTCCCAATCTTCCGCGAGGTCCTTCCACTTTTGTATGAGGTGGGTATGCTGAGCGGGTATCTGCCGAGTGAAGTCCTCGTGGTCGGCCAGTTGTTGTGTGTATCTATCAATGGCTTTGTTGAGGCTGCCATGCAGATGTTTGCCTGGACGGTCATAAGTTCACCGATAAATTAGAATGAGTTTGCTGTGCACCTAGCCGGATGACCTTCTCCCAATTATGCGTCGCCATCCGTCGGTCGAGTGTGTCGTGCCGATGTCCAGGAAGCGATTCTTTGGTCGAGGCGGCAGAGTGGTTAATACCTGCCCATACACGCTCGATGCCCTCGCCATCGGTGTTGCCGACACCTAGCTGCAGACCCATGGAAAAGCAGCACTGGCATACGAGAATGTGTCCTTTGGCGTGGCATTTGGGCACGCCATACGACAGCTTGACGCCTGGCGGAGGTTGCAGATGCGGCGGGAGGTCTTTGATACGATCCATGAGATGGATGCACCACTGACAGGAGACATCATATGAATAGAAACGATCCAAATTCACCCCCTTTGCGGCAGACATGGCGACGTAGTCCATATTACAGTACCTGGGCAAGATTGAGTCGTTGCGTTGCAGTCAAGGCTAGCTACATACCGCTCTCCTTTCTGGAGATCACCTACACCCTCCGGACGGATGATTTCATGCCGCGCGCATGCCACCATTCCCAATCCCGTCGAACGCAAGCCTGTTGCATCCTTCTTTTCTGCCATCTCGAGTGTCTTGAACCCACTGCATGTGCTAATCTATAATGCTTGTCAGTATATCGGGCGCAACAGTTCAATATCCAGGCGTACATCGGTTTGCACCTTGTACTTTGAGTAATGATCGTGGTATGGTTTGTCGGCAACCAGGTATGCGAGACCAGTTCCCAAGCCGGGGTCGAGAGTGCTAGATCTTCTGATATTGCACAGACGAAAATTCGCATCCATCATTAAGATGAGCATGTAACGACGTCTGCCTTCGGCATGAGTCTTTGTACAGGAAGTAAGAAACCGCACATACCGTTCGTCCGGACCCAATGTCTGCCAGTCGAGGGGAATATTGACTCCCTCGCGCGGACAGGCGGGGCACGGAATCGCTAATTGGCCGCCAAGCGTCGTCTCGACGCCATTCTCTTTGCAGCCGCGTCCACCTCGCTTCATCATGAGGATGTAGCCGTGCTTGCGGATTATTCGCAGGAATGGCTTGTACTTCGGCTGCTACACAGTCAGCTACACCAAAAATGGGGAAAACTGGCTATTGACCTTGGGTATTTCAATGCCCCATCCATCGGTCATCTGCTCAAGCGCAGTGTAATGCTCGTAAGCAGATATCTTCCCATGGCTTGACATATGGTCGTGCGCCTCGAGCAAGCGCAAGGTGGCAGCGGTGCGGGGACGTCGAGCAGTCGATGGGAAGAGCTCCGCACGAAGGAGTTGAGTGCGGTGCGGCGCGGACCTCTCACACTTGCAGAAGAGGATGTCGACTTGATAGATTCCTGTGCGATCCAATACATTGAAGTTTGGATGTACAACACCCATTGGACACGAAGAGCCATCGTCGTGGCCAACAGGTATCTGCCTCTTGAGGAGCTTGGGCGAAACTGGCTCGAAATGGCTGCCGTTCCAGACCTACATACTGGTTAAGAGACGGATAACTAAAAAGAGTATGACTAACTTTGCAGCGATGGAATGGCAGGTAAACGTGCATCTCCAAAAAGCAGGCCTTGCAAGAAAGACCAGCATTGAGACAGTCGTGGCATTTGTAAGACGCGTCGCCAGTCCGAGAGGGTGGGCATCGCGTACAAGCTGCAGGAAGCGCACGGCGTCCGTCCAAGCGCATGAATTCTTCCAAGTATTCCTGCGGCATGCCGTCGGACACCCATGTTCGGATGTTATGGTCCTTTGTGTGTATGAGCAAGATGAAAATTACTAGCGAAAATTGACAAGCGTACCGAGTTGATGGACCTTGGGCGCGCAAGAGGTGGTGCAAAAGATTCAGACACGCTAGGCAGGAATGTTGACTGCCAGTCAGTCCGGGCGGAGTCTGCGGCTACTGCGCAGGTTGTTGACGGTATGATTTTGATGCGTCGCCGGTCGGTGGATAATTTGACACTTCGCGCAGCCACAACGCCAGCGTCGTCGTAATCCTCGTCTGAGCGCCAGAGACGCCGCGTGACCTTGCTGTTGCCGCGCTGGGGACCAGATGCTCCGCCCATGATTATGCTTGTGGTTTGAGTAAACAGAAGTGATCACGCCGAGAATTTGCACATGATGCATCGATATTGATGTCTTCATGCCGAACCGTCCGAACCGTCCGTGGCGTTGTTGTAGCATCGAAGTTCATGAATTACATGGGTAACAAGAAGATATGTCAACTATAGTGCAGCCAGTTCATTTTTCCGTCACATTCTTTTTCCAAAAAAAGACACCATCAAACCACAAAGCTATGTATACTTTGAACGCAGTGAAGCATGACCTAGATACTATGCTGAGAAATGAAGAGGCATATGAAGAACCTGACGGACGCACGGATGCTCTACAATTGTGGCATGGGAGAATCGGGAACCTGGGCCATCTGAGTGCGTTGTGTTAGAGATGACAGATGCTATAGCATGAAGCACGTACTTGGATTTGAGTTATGCACAGTGCCCCATATGCGCTCAACTCTTTCGGCATCCGAAATGGGGCCAGCTCGAATGTGGTAGTTCTGGCAATGGCAGAAGCTCGACGAGGTCGTTTTGGGCAGCTCTATCTGCGACGGCGGGTTCCCAGTATCGTCGATTAGCACCGGTAGTTCATTGTCGATTAGGGCTGCAGTTCATTGTCGCTGCATTCGGACTTGCTATCGTTCGAGGAAATAGAGTTCGAAAGCTGGTTGGTGCTGATGGCGACGAATGGTGAGGCAGACATTGGTAGATGATGGTCATAGTAGAAGCCAGTTTGAGTCACTCGACTTGTCACAAGATCAAAGGCTCTAAGGCGGCTGTCCATCATCGGCAGCCATCTCGTATCATTTTGTGAACTTTATCGGTGAGCAGAACAAGAGTACAATGCATTACAAAGGGTATCACAACAAGATAGCTACGAAACACAACAATCTACTACAGCCTACAAGATATTGACATTACAGAGGAGAGCAAACAATATATACATATAAGTCCTAAACGTTCGTGGCCGCCGTCATTTTCTCCAAAGCCCACTGGACGTCGCGCAGTGCAGCCTCCCAATCCTGACATCCTTCACCGCTTACTCCGACTTTCATGCCCCAGAGCCATAAGTAGCCCATGACGTTGACCAGGCCGTTGGCGCCAGATGCATCCAAACGCTCCCAGTCCTCCTCCGTGATGTTGCGGTCGATGTCACCCAACGCATTGGCGCTTGCATTGACATTTCTCCAGCTGGGTTGAAGATGGCGCCACCAGCGCCAGAATGCCTCCGCTGCTAGTTTGACTGTCTGCGGCATTTCTCGAGGCAGCTTGTCGGGGGTGATGAGCGGCCGCCTCAGTCGCGACCATTGGACGGCCGCCGCGGGTCGGTTCCCAGTCTGGAGGCGTACATCGTCGAATTTTCGACTGACCTCGTATTTGACAAAGGACTTCGTAACATCTTGCCAGGCTGGCTCGGCTAAAGTCTCGAACTTGGGCAGGACGTGGGTCAAATATTTGGGCAGGTCTGCAGGTATAGTCGGATTGGACAAGAATGGCGCGGTCGACACAGGCGTGGACGCCGTGGCTGGAGTGGTGGGTGCATTCAATGTGTCAAGGCCTTCATTCATCGTGTCATCGTCCGTGAGTTGGGCACCAGCGACGTTGTCCGGAATCTCCGGCGATGGGAGCTTGTCAGAGGAAGACATGTGTACCGTGTTCGTGATGTCGTCCAATGGATCGTGCTGAGGCGGAAGAGTTTTGGTAGATATGCGCATGCTGGTGCGGGTTCCACTTCGACGTGGCTGACTATTCGCGGGCTCGTCTTCGCCGCTGCCATCATCATCGACCTGCCATGGGGTCTCCTCTGGTTCGTCATCCGAGGTCTGGTCTTCATCGTTTGTGTTGGTGCGCACCCCAGTGGCATGTCGCTTGGCTGGAGGCGCAGCGGCGTCTGTGTTGCTCTTGCGCTTCTTGCTGCTCTTTTTTGAGGTAGTCGCAGACGGAGATTGGTTGCTCGAAGTGGTTGGATTGCCCGGAAGCGACACATCAGGCGGAGAGATGAGACCATTGTCTGTCGACGGCTGGCTGTGTGCGGACGGGGACTCTGTGTTTCCAGCATCCCAAGTTGTGGGACGATAGCGGAGGAAGGATGGGGGTGCCGAACATGGAGCTATCTTCGGGAGAGTGCGTGCAGCTTGGACTTTCGGATCTGTGTGAAAATCAGTGTTTGTTCATGGCTAGCGGTTAATGGACGCACCATAACAGCTGAGCGCAAAATCACCTATTGCTGCTTCGACAGTCCGTCGACGAGCAACGCCTTCGCTCCCCCCAGCCTCCATGAAGCCGCATGGAATGGGCATACGGTCAACGCCCGCATGCATGCTGAATATTTTCAGCAATATGATCAACAAGGAAAGAATAGAACTTACGAAATCACGTTAATCTGGCCGCCTCGGCGTGGCTCTGGTCCCGCCCAATAGAAATGAGCATTGCCGTTGGTGAGCTTACTGATGCCTTGAAGCAGAGGGTCTATTTTGTGGACAAGTGCGTCGAGCATGCTGAAGGAGATGAGCCTAGACACTAAGACGATGAACGAAACACATACTCCTGAGTCGCGGTGGGATCCAAGGGCATCGCTGGAATGACCCCGTCTTTCTTCTGAAGCCCGCGAGCCTCCTGGTTCGCGGCTTTCTCAGCGTCTGCCTGCAGCTCCCATACGCGACGTTCGCTGGCCGGAAGGTTTTGAAATGCCTGTTGGGTGGATCCTGTGACCAGGCGAATCCTACCGGACTTAGCGTCCACGCCATTGTCGATAACGCTCTGGTCGACGTCTGTTTTGATGTCCTTGTTGAACTGGCTTTTGGACCAGAGCTGGTACGCTGTTCGTGCCCGCGGGACGTGTGTCTTCCCGTTTGCGATGGCGGAAATGAGAGAGCTGACCGGATCCCGCTTGATTTGGGCAGGGGTCATTTTCGAGATGGCAGGCGCGCTATTGCTCAGACGGTCAAGAAGGTTTCGCGAAGCCTGGAGGATTCGGATCAGCGCCTTATGCCAAAGAAAAGGCTTAGTCACGCACCCTGCGCAGACGTAAAATTTTTGCTGCCTTTAGTTGAAGCTCTGCGGGGTCGAGCTCGTCGTCTGTTTTAGCTAGATCGCTGGCTGTTGGTTCGTTCGGGGGGTCCAACCACCAGGTGAACTGCTGGCAGTAGGCATTGCTCACGGCAACAAGATAGTCTGCTGTCTGGGCGGGGCCCTTCGCACGAGCCGATGTGTAGTCGGGTACACGTGCTTCGAAAAAAGCCATCCTCGCGCCTTTTGCCCATCCGCGTTTGAACTTTGGGACGGTGAGGACCGTCTCAACTGGATAGCTGTAAAAAAAAGGTCAGACGCGTAAATGACAGAGTTGAGCAAGACGCACGGATTGTCCGGCTCGGGACTAGGTGACGGAGAGTTTCGAGGAGTGTCGACAGGCCTGTATCATGTCAGCAACGCGTGACATATCCTCGGAGACAATGTGACAATATCGGCACGAGATCACACTTACGATGCCATTGGGTATGAGGCGAGGGCGCGTACGGTGTCGCTGCCAAACTCGACGGCAACCACGGTGGAAAGTGTGGTGGTGGTGATGGCTCGGAGAAGACAACAAAAAATTAGCAAACAAGCATATACAATGGGATGCGCGCGGAATGATTACAAGCACCCGAAATTGCGATGAAATCACCCAAAATATTTGTAGCGACTGCGTTATAGACCTCCGAGACAAAGCAATTACATACATCTTTCGGTATGGCTTTGAAGCTCTCTGTGATGTACAGAAATTATGGGTTTCCGTGGATTTACATAGGCGTACTTTTGGTCGGACCAGATGGTGTAGGGCACATAGGACAGCTCGATGTAGTGCCCTCACAAATTTATGCACTTTTCATGCAGATTGCAATTGAACTCAAGTATACTCCATAAGCCTTGGTTTGCTTCTGCCTAGGTCCTACTGCCGTAGCATGCCTATATAAGACAATATCATTATGAGGAATGTCAAGCCCTTGCCGAGCCAAGGCCGCGCAGAGATCAATGTGCACGGTTCCTTCTCTCAGTGAGGCCCTTCAAGCACTGAGAACAAGATTGAGTGGGTTAACGACTTGTGTGTATTAAGCAGCTTAACGTGCTATGATACAATCATTGAAGCAATCCGTGGTTGATTGGGCACCAAAGGTCACTCGCGATCGAACGAACGACCTTGCATATTCACTGTCATGGTCTTCACGAAGTCCAAAGGCCGACCACGTCGTCACGCCACTGTCGCGCTAGCAAAAGAGGCCATCCGAGAGAACAAACAACGTTATGAGCATCAACATAAGGAAAGACGAACTGCACAGCGCAAGGAACGGCGCAAGGGTAGAAGGGAGGAACTGGCTAGTCGCAGGTGCGTGACGACAGAATGCCTTTGCCATTGATTCTGACATCAGCTCATAGACCCAGTATGCACTGGACCCCGCCAACCTACTCGTTATTGGAGCTTCAGGACAATGCTTACTCCGGCTTTCCGACACCAGAGGACCCTACACTCGCCACCTTATACTGCCGACTTCGATGCATCTATATGCAGATCACGGACTCGCTCGACGGCGACGCAGAGAAGTGGTTTTCTGCACTGGTCGAAGTCATCCAGTATAGTCGCGGGGAGGCTTTATACTCTCATATGATGATGCTGGAATCAGTGCTGCGCGCCCTCGAACCTTACTTTCGCGCAATGGCGGTGACCTATGATACGTACGCCATTTTCTTTCGTAAGGCGCCGGAGAATTGGGCCACAGAGGTGTCGGATATGGCAGCAGCGGTGCACATGTGGAAGGACCGGATCAGGACTGTGCTCGATGCATACGCGATGGGTGCTGGACACCTTAGGCTGCATGTCCTCAATGGTCACATCTAATTGGTAAGTACCATCCTTTACAGCCTAACCATGTTGACACTGATTGATCTAGTATGCGCCCTCCTTGCCCCCAATTAGGCCTTGTGTTCTCAGCTCCCCGCGTTACAGTGACCGGTGCGACTGTCCCCAATATCACTCTCCTTCGAATTATTCCACTCTCAGTAGCGTAGACAACGAACAAATTTATGTATTTTGTGTGGACTATATTTTGTTCACATTTCATCTGCTCGAATCAATGCTTATTTGCAATTGCTGGCGACGAGCCAGGTATTTCGCATGCAACATGTGGTATGTGGCGTAGGCAAAGTGGACAGGTCAAAATCCTTGAGTGGACACCTTAGGATTTGGGCAAAATGAAGGCGATTCGAGGTGACCCAAATTAACGGCTCCGCGGATGGAGGGTGGACCCAAAAGTATGGTCGGATCTCGATGCGGCCCAAAAGCACAGCACGTCATCGTGATTAGATCTTGTTCTTTTCTTAGGCCACTGGCACTGGTTTGCCGATGGATTATGATTTACAAGCACAATGAGAAACTTTGTAACAAGGACTTCACAAGATAATGGATTGTACAACAAGGATACCACCTACGACATAACTAAATACACGTTGTACATTGGGAGCAAGTAATTAAGCTAACATTTCATCGATGGCCATGAAATAGACACGCAGCGCAACATCGAACACCTCGGCAGAATGGAAATACGAAGGGAGGGAGGAATACTTGCCATGGATCACATCAATGTCGTCGCTGTAGCTGATGGCTTCCTGAAGCATACTAATAACCTCCAATCGGTCCTTCTCCTCGAAGTGGGCACGGATGTACAACTTGACCATCTCGGGGATGGGGAGCATGGTGTAATGACCACGAAGAGATGTCTTGGTGTACGCGCTCGAAGGTCCAGGTCCGCGCGACGAAAGCGATGAGTACGACGCAGGCGACGACGGCCACACCAGCGATGCGCGCACAGCGGAATTGACGAGATGCGCGGAGGAATCGGAGGACAGTACAATAGTGGGACTGTCGTCGTTGGCTTGAATACCGTCCATGCTGGGGACACGCTTTTGAGGGGGGGGCGAGGCCGGCGTCGACGCCTGAAGCTCGACATTGCGCTTGGTGAGACTAGCGGGCGAGACAGCGGGCGAGACGGCCGGCGTGGCAGGAGCAGGCACGTGTTTCTTGGTCCACTGAAACTGGTAAACGTCTTCGGCCGCAATGAGGTCCTTTCCACCGTAGACGAGTGCGTTGTGGTCATTGACGGGAGGAATATCGACAGCCGATAGATTGATGTGGCCCACGGCATGAGGACGGGTGAGACGCGAAAGAGTTCCGCCAACCTGGTCGTCGGGAATCAAGTGCGTCCATTGCACGGCGCCGGGGACAGAGAGTTTGTTGTTCTTCATGCCACCGCTCGTGTAGCAGAGGATGGCAGCTTGAAGACCACCGATGCCACCTTGCAAGGCGAAGCCGGAGCGTGTGGCACGGTCGAAGTTGAGCATGGCCCAACGTGCCTGTTCCCTGAGGCAGATGTTAGAAAAAGACGATAAAGAAGAAGGCTGTGACTCACTCATCGAAGTAGATACCGGGAGCCCAGCCTTCGAGCACGACGTAAATGACGGGGACCGTGGAGCATAGCTCGTCGTAGAAACTGAGTGCCTTCGACTGGACGAGATCCGTGTAGACGGAAGAATGACCGACGGCACTGCTCCCTACAGCCTTGACGGATTCAGCGCAGAGGGGAGTCTCCGAGGCGAAGAAAGTGTTGGCGTGGTAGAAGGCAATGGCATCCTCCTGCGAGTTCAGAGCGAACATAATTGGGAGCGTCTGGCGCTGCGAGCCTGTGGTAGTGACAGGGAGGCTAGAACGACATGAGAAAGGGAAAAGGCTTGCGGAGGATTACGCACAACTGAGAATCTTTGCCTCCAACAGCGTACACGCCATTGAGCATGACAGAATGCGAGTCGTTCAGATAAGCTGCAAACGAGAAAGGAGGAGGAGAGCACGGAAGTGTCTTCACGCGGACTGGCATGGTTGTTCAGAGCTGGGGCTGTCGTCGTCCATGGTTTCCCGGTACTTAAGTAGCCAGATCGTCGTGGTGGGAGAGCGGAGGTCAGCTGGAGACCAAGGTACAGTTTGAACCAGGTTTGAACGAATGGTTCGATGTAGCATCATTTTCCAGCGATCACGGCAAACGCCTTTTGCTCACTTACAACTGCATCTGAGCTAAGAGCTTCCCGCCATCATCAACGCTGAGCTGCTTGTCCTCACCAGCAGTCGGTCACGGCTCTTGTCGCGTTTCTCTGTTTTCGCAAGTCCTTTTCGAGTTGAGGTCATCAAGACATTCTTGGCAGTGGTACTATGCGGCCAACGCTAAGAAGCAAATCGACGGCGTCCTTTTGACTTGTCATCGGCGTTAAGAGTTATTTCTGCTGGCGACATTCCTTGCACCCAATAACCAAATTTCGCACCTACTCCACTGTGTTCTGGCTCTCTGTACGATCCAGGAGACACCCATAACATGGTGAATTTCTTTCCCAGCAGCCGTTACATTTGAGGTTTAATATCCCTCAGTTAATAATAGCTTGATTCGTTATCTCTGAAACCGCATGACCATTGGACAGAGAAGTTGCAGAGAAGCCAGCGTCGCTCCGCCATGTGTGGCGCATATCTGGACAGATTCTTCGCGTATGTGCCGTGGGAGTCCGTGCGTAAAACTGTACAGTTTCCACTGGCACTGCTAAGGACATTGAGAGTAACAAGGTAATTTTTTGACATTGTGGTGGACCATCTTTGCGTCGCTCGGCATGTCCTCGTCCACTTCGCCTATCCCGCGTCGTCCGCCTGGGGTAAGTTTTATTTCGATTTTTCCACTGTTTATATCTAGTGGATAGATACTTCCGTTCGCAAAAGGATCTGACTTGCGCATTGCAGATACCCGAAGGCCACATTCTGGCTCGTTGGGCCATCGACTGCGCTCAAGCTTTCTACCAGACCAGGGCATTCCAGACAGCGGAGAAGGTCCAAAACTTCAAGACCGCCGCCCGATTACAACTCGACCTTTGCATTGCCATGGTTCGCTGGGAGGGGACGACTGACGAGGAGCATGAGCAACGGCTTCATGCGCGATTCCATGTGCGTTTACAGCCTTAATACACGTCGACAATACTTATGTTTCGCAGGATTGGGTCTGGCCGTTCGTACAGTGGGCTATCATGCGACGGGCGGCCATCTTTCGAGGCGGAGTGTGGCAGATCCGCCCACCACAAGCCGTGAACGCTGAGCTACCGACGGGTGCAAGCCGCATGCGGCCTCGCCCTGCGCGTCGTCCAAGCTCTGAAGAGGACTCCTCCGTCAACGTCAACGACCGTCCTCAATCCTCGCCTGTCCTGTCCGCCAGCTTGCGTAGCGCCCTCGAAGTGGTCGACTACGTCTATACCCCACCCTCCTTCGTTGTTGCGGCCGACGATGTCAAGAAACGGCTTGACTCCCACAGCGCCTCGGGACATGTCCGGAAAGCAGCCATGTCCTCTTTGGAAAGGCTGGCCAAGTCGCTCAAATCCAAGGCTGCTCTACACGTCAAGTCTCGTCGCACCTCGTCGTCTATGCGAGGTGTGTCAGCGCAGGTGTCAACGTCCCCGCAAGCGCCAGCGTATGCGGCAGCGTCTACATCGTCGCCGCCTTCGTCGCCAATTCACCAGGCATACACCGGACCTTCTTCCGGCTCCTCTCTGTACTCGACGCCAGCGACATCGCCAATCAGGTCTGCGCCTCGTCGTAAGGCTGAGCTAGACAGTGAGGGCGACTCCGTCTATTCCATGGACATCGACAAAATTTAACTTATATTTACATACTTCGTATATATATATATATATGTATCTTGTTCGCCCTCGTCTATTATATCCTTTGCACCGTATCTATTGACATGTTTTAGTATATCTTGTTCAATACCCATTGATGTCTGATGTTCAGCTTGCTGCATAGGCAGCGGAATTTTCAACGCAGCGTCGGTTTCGAGAGTTTGTTGAGAAGTTCATCAACACCTAGTCCTAAGCGCAAATCTCAGCAACGCGCCGTCGAGTACGCAAACAGATTCGGGACCGTTGGAAAAATTGAACAACATCTATTTCTAGCGGCACGTCGTCAAGTTTTAGCAACGCGCTGTCGAATTCTAGCAGCGCGCCGTCGAATTCTAGCAGCGCGCCGTCGAATTCTAGCAGCGCGCCGTCGAATTCTAGCAGCGCGCCGTCGAGTACCCAGACGGATTTGCATGTCATTAGGAAATTAATCAACACCCATTCCTAGCAGTGCGCCGTCAAATTCGGCGCCGTCGAATGCGCGAGTTGTTTGCTAAGTATGTAAATATGTCAAGTGTCATTGTGCGTTGTGTGCGGAAGGCATCGTAGAGAGGGGGAATTTTTTTTTCGAAAAGGCGCCGCCCAAAGCGGCGGGATCGGGGCGGCAGCAGCGCTAATGGCATTTTCGGCGGCGGATACTGATCATTAGTGGCGCGCGGCCGTCGGAGGAACGTGATCGGGGAAGCGGGCCGAGTGAACGCGCGGAAGTGATGAGGTATCAATGGAGCGGGAGCGTGGGAAAGCATCCCGGAGGTTCCAAATACCCCCGGCCAACAAAAAATTGTGAGAAATCAATAGATATCATAGATTTGCACCTAGAGGGTGAAAAAACCAAAAAATTTTCCCACGTGACCTCAGAAAGCCCTTTGGAGAGACTTGAAATGACTTTTTATTTAGACTGCATTCTGGAAACGGTCTACTAAGTACAACTACTCGTTGAGCCCCTGGAATCACAGCATGGCCTGCTTGAAGCAACCCTGATGATCTCGAAGGTACTGGCGCTGGGAGTCAGTGAGCTTCTGGAGCGGAGCACGGTTCACGTAGCTCTGCCCAGGGACGAGCGCGTCCACTTCCATGGGAACACCTTGACTGAGGGGTTGCGAGTGCGCGACTGGTGCAAAGACCGGGACGGCAGGAGCACGGGGAGCCGAGGGGCGAGGCGTAGAGTGAGTGGTGGTATGCGAAGTCCACCGAGCCTTCTCGGCCTTGCGTTGCTCCCACGCGTGTTGATGCATGATGGCGCGGGCACGGTACTCCTTGTAGTTGGCTGGGATGGG
>KN880867.1:0-14299 GCA_000934385.1 Cylindrobasidium torrendii FP15055 ss-10
TGAACTCGGATTGAACTGGACAGTTCCAGTATGACGTCGTTTTATTTGCCTGTAGGCACTTCCCAAAAAGGGATGGCCTTGAACTCGGATTGACCTGGACACTTGGGAATGACGTCGCTTGCTTTGCCTACAGGCATTTCCCAAAAAGGGATGGCCTCCAACTCGGATTGACCAGGACTCTTATTTCTGGGGCTGTGCACGATGACGTCGAGCATCCTAAAAAGGAGATGGCCTCAAACTGGTATTCGTGTAGAAAAGCCAACCGTAAAGGTTTGGCAATCACAAAAAAAATAAGTTCTCAGTAAACGTCCTAGCAACAATAGTCCAAATCAGTCATAATCTTCATGCACAGTATCCGGCATTCAGCACGTCCAAGAATCCTGCATAAATCCAAGTCGTCAGTAGCTCGTTCTTGCGAAGAATTTAGACTACTCACATCGCGCGAGCCCCTCTTCCCCGTCTTGCTATACGCCGAAGCGCCCAAGCATTCGGCCACCGTGACAAGCTTGTATCCAGCCCCTTGTAATGTATCGATAGCCTGAGCCAGAACAACAGTCCTGAATGCACATTTGAGTCTCCAAAACCAGTTCTTGAGATGGATAAACGTACGAAGTAGTTTCGATGGTCTCGTGGCTCAGAATAAGGATGGGCGAGCCTGTTCCCGCTGCCTCGCCATACACGGCAAGACTCTCCTCCGGCGATGCACCCAGAGCATCACGAGTGCTAAGAACAAGTTGAGTATCATGTAAACCAGTACCAATGAAGCCAAAACGCACTCATAGTTCCAGTTCACAACAAGCTGTCCATTCTCCGCGGCAGCTTCAAGCACAACGTCGTTCACGCTTCCAAATGCTAGTATCAAAACAATCAGCCCTGCCCTCTACGCTCAGAACGAAGCAGAATACATACGTGGACGCATCATCGAAGGAACGACACCAATAATCTTCTCAAGCGCATCTACCCTCTCATCAGAATTACCACCCACAAAGAAAGCTCAAAACCCTTACCATCGACCAGCGTGAGCTCCCGAAGGACATCACCCTTCCCAAGAGTCGCAAGGTCAGCGTGCGCCCAGGAATGAGAGGCAATCTGGTGTCCCTTGCCGTAGGCGTATTGGATGTGGTCGACAGAGGTATCATCGTAGATACACGCCCCATTCGCGCCATCTACCCTTTCCTGTGAGTCCTATGAAATAGATACAAGTAGAGTCGACATACTAACGAAGAAAGTACCCTTCGCTTTCTTTGAGTCGAGAATGTCGACGATATCTTTGCTGGAAGTGGGCATTAGGACTGTGTTTTTATTTCTGTGGGTGCAGCAACATACGTGAATGCACCGGGACCATCATCCTGTCTCGAGGGTCAGCGACCCATGTTCAGCAGAAGGTGGGCATGTACGCACAAAGGTAATAGCAGCAGTGTTCGGAACAGAGCACTGCGTTATGACACCGCCGCCCTGTCTACGCACGGGCGTGGCAGACACAAGGACAACGAACGCCAGAGACAAAGTGGCAATGGAGAACAACATAATTTCAACCACAAAAGAAATTGAAGAATAGAAAACAGCAAAAAGGGCGCTATAAGCAGAAGAAGAAGGCCCGAACCGACGCCAGAAAGTAGGAAGAAAGAAGATGTCGATGTTCTTACCCTCTCATTCTCACCGGGTTTTTATACTTACGAACATGTATCGACGAACATGTATATGGGCGGCGATGCGCCAAGACGTTACGCTTCCCGAATCCCTTCAACACAGATAAGGCCAAGAAAATCCAGGATAGCCTTATCCAGAGAAATACACAGCCTACTGTGCGATTTGACGACACACAGTGTAAAGAATCGGGCAGCGCTGAGGGCCTGGGGTAGAACCAAGCACAGCGCCGAGGGACATGCTGCAAAGTTCAAGTCTCATCGTGTATTGCAGAATAAAGTGGCCGTACATCGAAACCAGGGCGGGCCGGAGCTACAGACAAATCGAGACAATGGCGCACCGTGGCACACAAGGGACAAACTCACCTCCAAGCAGCAAGCACGCCTGATGTTAACGGGCCCCAACAGGGAAGACGTAGCCGCACCAGATACACGAACATTCCAACTGGTCAGAACGAGAGAGACTCAAGCAGCCACGTATATGTACAGACGAAGATACGAGAACGAAGACAAATTTGCACGAAGAAAAGTAGAAATATTAAGACGAAGAAACACTAAGCATTCCATCCATTCAGGATCAATTCCGCCCACAAGTCCATCGTGATACACTGCTTGGAGGCCAATGCCAACGTCGGCATGGGTGCTCGACACGCCGGGGTAGGTGACCACTACTCGATCTTCGCACCCTCGAGTTTCTCTGTCACACCCTCAACACCATCCGCCGCCGCCTTTTCCTCCGGGATACCCTGCCCGTCCCAGACACCCTGAATAAGGTTCATCGTGCTTTCTAAGCTCCTTCTCCTCGTACTTGGGCTGGTCATCGTGGTTCCCAAGCTCGCCTGGCGACCATGGCCACGGCGGAATGGAGTCGCTGGCGTCGAGCCGCCAGGTGAAGGCGACCCTGACGCACTGCCGGTTGACGCTGTACGTGCATGTTTTGGCTGGTCCACGGATCCATTGGATATCGCTGCCTCCAAGCTCTCCCGCACACCGTTGGCGACAACAGGTGTAGAGACTTCGACACCAGTCGGTGTCCCGGGCACAGAGTCTCGAATGAGTTGTTTGCCCTCCTCGGAATCCGCATCGTACAGGTCGGGAGGCAGACGTTCGTTCTCGATATCGCTCTTGCGCCTAGAACATTGTCAGGGTGGAGGACTACCAACTAGAAGGTAGACAACATACGCGTCATCGAAAGTGTTGATGGCTTCCTTGATACCTTCAACGCCGGCTGCCAGTGTCCCGTAGGGAAGCTGGTTAGTACCAGAGACGCTTTTGAGCTCAGACACCTTCTCTGATTCTTCACGGAGCAGAGCGAACACCCGCGCCATTCTACCCACGGCCAGAATTTTGCTCTTGATAGCCTTTCTCCTCTCGCCGGAGTCCTCAGATGCCACAGATGTGGGGGAGATGAGTTCTTCGTCACCGCTCTCTTCGAGTTCCTCCTTCGTACAGGTATTGAGGACAGCGACCAGCATGTCGGTGACTATGAATCGGTCAGGCCCAAGGTCAATGATGCGGCCAGACACGACGCACTCTTCTCGCCCACGAACGGTAAGCTCCACGTAAAGACATCCATGAAGTTAGGAAGCCAGTACGGATGCGGGGAACAGTTGAACTGGCGGATGTTCATGACATTGCTCTCATACTTGAGAACTGCTGCCTTGTTATTATAGACATCCAGGTAGTTTGGTGCAGAGAAGATGGTCATGACAGACGGGAATCCAGTCGTCTTCGTTTTGCGATACATGCGATATCCGGCGTCTTGGGCTTCATGGGCCCGAATGATCGACAGAAGGTTGTTGCGCTCAAGGAACTGGCAGGCGGCCGTATAGCTGGAGGATCCTTAATCAGTGTTGTCAAGGCAGAGACGCAGGGGCACACGTACGTGAAGAAGTAGGAGCATCCACGGACATGGTTGTGGATGAAAGCATCGTTGGTTTTTTCTGTGCCGAAATCCTCCACCGGGTCTGACCACAGAATGTCGCACATAAGACCATGGGTGGGTGGTTCGCGGAACCGGTCCAATGCCCGAATGTCATCAAGAGTGTTGAGCTCCGGTGAAAGGCCGCCGTGGATACAAAGAAACTGCTTGTTCAGCACGGCGGCGAGAGGGAGGGCACAGAAGGATTCCATACACGCGTCGTAGATGCGGTCGGAATATTTGTGCTTGCCTGCAGGCGCATTAGAAAACATGAATTACGGGCTTTGGATAACGCACATTCAAGTTTGAATGTAAAGTAGTCAGTCAAATGGCGACACTCGTGGTTCCCGCGCAAGAGGAAGAGGGTTTGAGGATACCAGATTTTGAGCGTCCATAGGTAGAGCACGCACTAGAATGGGGTCGTTTAGGAGGTTAGTAGGAAACAGGGTCGCCGCGCACCTCAATGCTGAAATAGCCACGGTCCACGTAGTCGCCCAGGAAAAGGTATCGTGTATCTGCTGGGCTGCCGCCAACTTCGAAGAGTTTCATCAGGTCGTACTGGTGATGCAATAATGAGCGCGGTAGGGGCAACGACGACGCGAACGAACATATTGGCCATGAATATCCCCGCATACTACGCTCTAGTCGTCAGTAGGGCGGTCGAGGCGTCAGCGCGCCACGTACCGGTTATTGGTGCATCGACGTTGAGCACATTGGGCTCACGGCGCAAAACATCTGTCGCCCGCTCGATAATGAAAAGCGCTTGGTCCTCTGTCAGACGACCTTCTCTATAGAAGTGATTCTTGAGGAACGCGACGTCCGGCTTGGTGCGATCCCGCCCTCCGTTGGCGAAAAACTGCTCAGGCGTCGGGACTTGCATGGCAGGTGCTTGAACCTGCAGAACACCATTTGGTCACCCATGCCGCCTCCACTTGCGGTGGTCACGTACGTCTTTAATAACACGCTCCTGCGTGCTGATAGACGTTCCATCCTCTAGCTTGTGCTGGGTAAAGTCGAGCTCTGGGACTTCATGCTTATCCTGGATCTGCTCAATCGCTTTCGCCAAGTGGGTATTCATCGTCGCGTGATTCGTCGTCAAGACCGTCAGTATGTAACGGTTCGAAAGGCGTGAGGGTCGGCGTTGAGCTTAGGCGCGATGATGGCAAGAGCCAAGATACGTGACCAAATTCAATGGCTGTGCAGATCGTGATCAAATGTGGCGTGCTCTACATTACCCCAAAATCCCACACGCATTTCTGCTCATTGACATAACGCTAAGTGGTTGAGATTTTTTCTGTGAAGGAGGCAACCAGAAATGGGTGTCATTACTAAAGAATAATATTGTGGGACTTGCCACGAGGGAGACATGCGTCGAAGTTGATGAATGAAATCACAATCGCAGAACACGCGAACAATCTTGCGGCGCAACCACCATGCAGATGCAACACCAGACTTTCCACATCAAGCAGGGCATGTTTATTCCACCAGCCCACTGGGATGGGAAACTGCCGAGTAGCGCGACTTTTCGTCGACTGATGGTACACTACCACGCCATGTATATCTTTTCAGCAATCCTAAACTTCCTTTCAGCAAAAGTCGATTGATGATGACTTGAATAGCATTCATGCGCTGGAGAAACTCGTCGAAACGTACGCCTGGTCTGGCTGGATGAATCAGAACACAGACGAGGTCAAGACCGTTGTCCTCGATGCTCTTTCATCCTCCCGTTTGTCTGACGCGCAGAGCGTTGCGCTTCGCCTTGGAGAGGATTCATGGAATGCCCCTATCTTCCGTGTCTGTTTACTGTGCTTGAGATTGTGCGCTACCGGGGCTTTCAAAATACCCTCAACTCTCCGCAAGCTGGGAGGACAAGTTGTTCGTTGGATAACTTTACTTTGTAGGACGCGGATCATCAGCCAAATAGATCAGGGAGCCAAAGAAGACTTAATCGCGCTCTTCGCCATTGTTTCTGCACAGCAAGACGGACTGGCTATCATTACGGAAAACGATCCCTTAGCCTTCCATGCTTTTCCCTCTCTGATGGTTACTACATTCTCGCATCAAGTCCACAAATTCACAGAACAAGCCTACTTGTATGCCTACAACCTGCTTTCGAGTATTCTGCAGGCGTACTACCTGAAGCCGTCGCGCGTTGTCATTGAGGACGAATCCGTGGTCGCGGCCATGTTGGCGCACCCAAAGGAGACGGCAGACTTCTTTATGCACACATGGCGCTGGGCCTTCGGAGTGCTTGTTGGTCCGGGGACAGGGAGTGTTCGCCGCCATGCTTTCTTCCAGCTTCAATGCGTCCCGCTCCTGACATCGCTGCCAGACATACGACGACATCTCGTCGAATGTGGTTTCATCGCAAGTATGTGCATCACTGCGCGGAAGATTGTGCGGGGTGAAGTCGAGGGCCCTTCAAACGTGTTCACCATCCTCAGTATCATTCTCAACTTTCTGGTCAATCAGGTCAATCGTCCGAAGCATATGCGAGAGGCACTGGATGCCCACATCATATCGACTATACTGCGCATACCAGACATGTCGAGCTCAATAGCTACAGATATCCATATGTCTGTCCCACTGGAGAAATCGTGCTTTGGTTTCATGACAAAGTGCATGACCTATACGCTCTTCCCAACGCTGCGCTCGTCTTTCAAGCGGTCAATTGTTCGTGTTGACGAGCTCGTCGATCGAGGTGCCATCACCTGGCGTGCCGACAACTGTTCACGTATACAGAGGATGTATCTGCGCTGCATGATGGCAGTCAGCGAGCCGAATCGATATGACGGATGGAATAAAATTCCATGTTCAAATAGCAAGGTAGTTTCACCTGTTGTTTGTTCAACCCCTTGGCTGACGAAGGCCCACCCAGAGCTGCAAGAGTACTACCATTATTGGTGAATGCGCGCGATGTGAAGTCGCCAAATATTGCTCTGTTGCGTGTCAAAAGTCGCATTGGAAAACCAGCCACAAAACCACGTGCGGAATTATTCAGGCCCTCAAAAAGAGTAAGTACGCCATAATTGAACGGCCTTTCCAGTAGGCTAAGGGAACGATAGGCAGCTGTGGGGATCTCGCGCCTTTGGATCTCTTCGACAATGTGGCTCTTCATTTTGCCTGCAAGCGCGCCATACTGAGCAGCATGGAAAGTGACACGTCTCTCAAACCCCGCCTGAGATCCCTGTTCGATTCTCGCGATATGTTTACTGGGCCATCAGTTCGCGACACTCCCACAGTTCTGATCAATCTCTGGCCAAGTGGCTCACAGATGCTCTCAGTCCCGGTGGAATGCGAGCACGACATCAGTATAGTACGGTGCAGCGCATTGTTGGCCAGTCTCGACAATATCCGGAACATGAAATCCGGCGATGGTGAAGGATCCGTTCTTGAGACGGTGGAAGCGTTGCGTGCGGGTGGCCCGCCCGTAGCATTAATGGCTGGAGACTGGATGGGCATGATCACACCGCTGGGACAGTTGCTGAGCGATAGCCCAAGCTTTGAGGTGGAGATACGTGCGCGACCTGTAGACTGATTATGCCATGAATTCCTGTTTAACTATTTCTTAATACATAAATTCTTCCAAAGACAAGGCCATTAGCTATTTTGCAGACTGTGACGAGTTAGAGACCTCTCCTGCGAAATTGAAAGCTGTGCGATTGAGGCAGAGTTCAGTCTGAGGCATTCTGTTACCAGCGCAGGCACCTCCAACGTGTCTGCGCTACTCGAAAGTCAAAGAATAAACGTATTTATATACGATTTCCACTCAGTTTTGCATTGCAACTTACCATTCGACTTATATATCAGCCCTTCGGCTGTTTGCTGATGGCGCATCTGATCGAAGCTCCACATGGGGCTATCGAGATATGCGACGCGGGGTGCGGGGTTTGGGGAGCGGTGCTTGCCTTCTTTCCACCACTGCGAAATGGCTACCTTCGCCAAAAAAACGTTTGATGCGGCCAGCTACGCGTTGGCTCGTCCCAAGTACCCTCGAGCCCTCTTCGACCACATACTTTCGTACCACAAGACCGGCGTTCCCACCAACGTCCAAGGCTTTGAGGACGCTGCCCGTGAGCGTGCCGACAAGCTTAGGTGGCTGACACCCGGCTACGAGCGCGCGCTAGACCTCGGCTGCGGCACCGGCCAGGCGACAGTGGAGCTAACACCGTTCAAAAACGTTGTTGGAGTGGATCCTAGTGAGAAAATGCTTGAAGGCGCTAGGGCCCACGTCCTCGAGACACTCGGCCAAGGTGAGTACACGTTTGCCGTTGTAGATATCGTCTGACGGCGGCAGATGTTACTGACACCTTCCAATTCCACCAATCTGTCGCTGAGGAACTGCCGTTCATCGAGGATGGGTCTGTGGATCTGACCATTGCAGGTGCACATGAACTGTTCTATCATTATCTTCATCGACTGATATCTATCTTCAACAGCACAAGCTGTCCACTGGTTTGATTATGCCAAATTCTGGCCTGAGCTCGCCCGCGTCACCCGTCCTGGCGGTACTGCCGCGCTATGGGTGCGCATGACGTAAATCGATATCTGCCCACTGCTCAATCTATCCTACAGGTCTACAGCGAATTCCGCCTCCCCAAGTATCCCGAGCTGGCACCCTTGATAACAGAATACCACCAAGGCTCTACCGCGCTTGGAAAGCACTGGGAGCAACCTGGCCGCTCCATCCTGAACAACCATCTTCTCGACGTTCCCGAGCCAGATGGCGAGCTTGGATTTGCACCCATCGACCGCGTGTACTTCATGGGCAAGTCTACATATCTCCTCACGGCCGCCTCACCGTCCCCAAGCTAATTTTACATCCCAGGTGGATACTATCCTGAGCTTCCGCGGAAGAACACCTTCCCTCTCATTCTTCGCAAACAGGCAACCTGGGAGGGTCTTCGTGAATACCTCCGCACGTTCAGCTCCCTCCACGACTTCCTTGCGTCCCACCCTATGGACAAGAAGAATGCCCGCGGCGACATCGCAGAGCGCTTCATCCAATCCCTCATGGACTCTGCCTACCTCCAAGACAGGGTCAGGCCGAACCTCGACGACCCTTTGATGATTGAGTGGCCTGTCTCGCTGCTGTTGTTGAAGAAGCTTGCGTAGAGTGTACTCATATAGTAATAATCTAAAGTGTTACTTTTGTTACAACAATTCATCTTCATTCATAGACGCAATAATTGCCCAAGATGGTGTGAATGAGGAGCGATGGTTCGATGAGCAATGTGCGGCATTCTTGTTAAGGTATTTCTGCTGAGTCGGTGAGTTACTACGACAGGAGAATTTGCGCACGCGGATTGCATGCACAAGTAGAGGTCTTTCGATAAATCAATCAAAGAGGAAAGCGGCAATTCAGGGCGACTGAGTCCGAACTGAGTACAGGTGAACTTGAGGTGAACCGGGAAGTTTGATGCGTTAAGCAGGGAACAGTGGCGGGAAATCCAAAAATTGTAGTGCTGAACTCGTCGTAATGGGACTCTTGATAGGATAGGATCTGTGCCATTTTTGCCTCTGTTGCAGGCTCCGGTACTGCAGTACTTGAACTCCAATGTGCTGGCAGCCCGTGATTGTCACATGACCGCAACACTATAGGTGTGCCAGGCTCGTGCGGGTGTATTTAGCTGTGTTACGAGTACAAGTCAAGGTTTACTTCGTACCATCACCATCGAAGTCTCAATATTCAATCATTGGACGGGACGGGATGAAATCTGGCGGTGAGACCACAATAATCAGTAAGGCGGCTTCTGGATAATTCTTCCTGTGTTAGGTATTCACTATCCTTCAGAAAGACGGGGCAGCGTTGAGAGACGGAATGTTGCCGGAGTCACATTGGAACGAGTCCTGAGCTTACCGGTGGACCTATTCGACGAGGTGCCGGCCCCCCAGTCTACTTGCATATACGATTCTGATATGGTCGCCTTCAGATCTTATACCACCTTGCACCGGAAGACCTGCTCAGACTCACGCGTACATCGAAGCGCCTGCGTAACATCCTTTCCAGCCCACGAATGGATTTGATATGGCGTATGGCACGGGCCAATTACCCCTACATGCCAATTCCCGCGCCGCCACCAGGCATGAGCGAACCCAAGTTCGCCAGTGTCCTTTTTGACTTTGGGTGTCGCGTAAACTCCGTTTCTTTTTCGCTCTATACAAACACGACTCAAGAACCGATAGTATTGCCCCAGACGCGAACCTGAGTACATCGAGTTCCATCTAGGCGTGCGCATCTGTCGACCCTGTCTTCTCACTGCGTCAATGTGCGTCCTACACTACTAATAACCCAACGGCATGATTTAAACCTGACGATATGTAGATTCACCCCAAACGCAACGGTTTGGCAGACAGCCGCGGGCGATGAACATAGCAAGACGCGACACAGCCTGCGGAATGCAAACGTGCGGGACTATGCCTGGGACATTGGCCCTGTTACGCCGCACCTCCATGAGATTTGGGAACTACGTTAGTCTTGCTTTGCATGTTATGTTCTTGGGCTGAACGGGAAGGCAAGCAAGACGACGGTGCTACCATGTCGAATCAGTGAATGCATACATCGAGGAAACGGCAATGCATACATCGAGGAAACGGCAACCATGGATCAAAATCAGTTCAAACAATGGTTCGACGCAAAGAAAAAGGAGTTCGACTCCGTAGAAGAGGTCAATCATGTTCAGAGAAAACAATAGCGGCCTACTGACTGGTGAGTAGGTCGCCGCCGTATTGCGAACATTCTATATCGATTTGGAGAAGAGCTGGGGGGCACATCGACGAGATATGTGGGCTTTTCCGCTTGAAAATTCAAATGGCATGACTGCTTACTAGAGGGCAGGATCGAGAAACGCTTGACAGCCTTGGGCTGGGGCGACGAGCTGTCGCACCCAAAAAGCATGGCATATCTGCGGTCTCATAATTTATACTGTAAGATTCGGCCACTGTCAGAACAAGGTGAATACTTCCCTCGGCCGCATTTTCTCTTCTAAAACTCAAACAGACTGGCAGAAGGTACAGAAGGTCTTTGTCGACTACATGACCATGGTAAAGCGATATCGTGTGACAGGAGAACGCCTCAAGCTTTTCGAGTCTGTTACTTGCGATTATCTAACTTCGCAGATAGACGTTGCACCACCCTGGTCGACCATTGCGCAAGCCTTCCCGTTCTATGGCATGATTTTCGACACCGACGTCGACTCGGATGATGTGACAGAAGCCACAATGCATGCCGCCCTCTGCGCCTACCTACCAACCGTCACAGGTGAATGGCGCTCGACTGTCGAATCGAAGCTCATCGAGAAGCTGTACGAAAGCAAGCTATCCCCGCATCTCTCACTCGCCTCATCCTCATTCTCGTGTCCGGAATGTTCAAATTGTTTGCACTATCCTCAAATACTCGAGCATGACTGCCTCCTGAACGCCTCAGTTCAAACGAACGAGGACGAAGGGACGTACACGCTTGGTACATTTTTATACGACTCCATGTCAGCGCCTACGAAACGAAAAGTCCTCATCGCAGATGCATTGGTGCGCTTATGTGGTGGTGATCCTGAGACAGCGACGGCAACATGGCTTGACGAGCAGAACAAGTTCTTCACATGCGGCGGATGCTGGCAGCCCGACACCCCCGCAAGACGGCTGGACTCTGCGATTTATGGACGATGGCGCTACTTCATGGTACTTGATGCATTCTCCCGCATGTATAGTACTATCCAGCTAAAATCTTCATTTTGTTTGCTTAGTCGGACCACAAGAGGTCGTGGTGTAGTACACACGGCGGCTCTAGCGCCCTCAGAGTCGTACATGAAAGCAAGGCACTTCGCGTGGCCATGAAGATGGAGAGCAAAGCCGACACACCTGCGATATGTAAGATGTGCGAAAGGCATTTTCGACCAGGCAAATGGGACGAGCATTTACTGAGGTGATTTTTGGCGTTTATCAAGTGAACGACGATGTGCTGACCAAATGTGTCAGACATGACCATCACTCTTCGACATCAGGCAGCGACAATGAATGGAGGGAACGCTGGCACCCAATGACTTCCAAGGAGCATCATCATTACCCATCCAATTACTGCGACTGTGATGAAGAAAGGGGTTGGGATTGGGATTGGGATTCTATATAGGAAATAGGCGCTTGGTAGCACAACTTGAACTTGAATTTGAATAGGGCATCGACGCGCACAATTTATATACAGCTAGCGTTCGTAGCAATGTGCTAAGGTACCTCATTCATGAGTGTATACCACGTATTCGATAGAGAGCGTTTTCTGCGCAACCAGTTTCGGAAGCTTCTTCGCCAAGGACTTGTCCATCTTTGCAAGCCCGTCCGCCTGCGTTGTGACGCGCAAAATGACTTTGACATCCAAGCGGATCAGCACCTTTTCCAGCCGCTTCCAATTAACCTCACAACTCTGCGCGTCCACATCGCCACAAATCTCCAGCACCACCAGACTCAACACCCGCTGAGGGGCCGTCTGCAGTTGCTCGAGCAGCCTGATGATCCACTTCCCAGCCGTCGAGACCTGCGTGATCTCCCAGCTCCCGATGAACGAGTCAACCCAGAGCTCTTTGAGACCGGCTGCGTTGGCCTCCAGGTTGACCCCCTTGACGAAATCCTCTGCGTCGCCTCCTGCATCGAACGACTCGAAACCCAATCGCAGCGTACGAAGCTGTGGCCCAACGCGCTGAAGGTATTGTGCAATGGAGGGTACCCCGGACGGAGAGACACTGCTCGAGAGGTTGAGGTGGGCGATGAGCGGTGGGTCTGGCATCGAAAGAAACCAACTGAACACATCGTGCTGGTAGCATTGCTTGAGGACGAGGTTCTTGAGCGTGGGTGCTGGGGCTCCAGCGGCAGGCCATCCTTCCCATGTCAAGTCTTCCCAGGAGATGTCGGAAAGCGATAGCAGCTCGAGCGCGGGGAACGCGTTGACGACCGCAGTAAAATTGAGGAAAGAGTCGAAATCGATAGCGTCCAGAAAGAGATTAGTGAGGGCCGGGAGTCCCGCTAATATGGGGCGGAGCTGTGTAGGAGAATAGTGCATATTGTGGGCAATGAGGCAGGTAACATGGGGTAGTTCTGGGAACGTCTCGACTTGGATAAGGTCCCAATTACGGGTGACAGCTAGATCCCGCAGGGACACCGGAATGAAGGAGAGGGGATGGGAGGCAAGGCTGATGAACTCGTCCACGTTCAAAGGTGTCAACACAACGCGAAAGAATAGTGGGCGCGCGATTACGAGCCATGCCGATGCGACGAGGCTGCAGGCGACAGCCGATTCCCTGTCATCCTGGAGATTGGCTACAATTGCTTCAAATATCTCAAGTGGTATTGCAGGCATGGTTAGAGGGAGAGAATTGAATATTCTATTGACTGTAAGCGAAATAGTTACTGGTAGATGTGACTTTCACCACTATCTAGAAAGCCATCATAGCCCGAGGGCGTAGAGATGCTAGCGAAAGCGAAGCCGTGATTGCTCTGCAACGTAACAATACCGCCCAAGCGACAGTCGAGCTTGGAAGGGATAAGACGTCGCGGTTTTTTGGAAGAAAATGCGATCACATCAAACCAGTTTTGCTGTCGGAGCCTAAAGTGCGGATCACGTTGACATGCCGAAGTGTTCCTGCGCCACTGAGTCGTTTATCGCCCACTCTTGCAACTCCGTGACTCTGGATTTTCCCAGAAGAAGATGCTGAAGGCATAACGATATACCATACTACGATGAGCAGGTCACTCAACCGCACCCAGACTCTGGAATCTGAGCGGGCTTTTGACATTTTATATCTCTGATGCCCAACAGGTTTGACTCGTGTGAAAATAAACATCGCATGCATCACAGAAGCGATGTAACCGGGAGGGCGAGGCCTCCATGGTCCCTTGGCGTTTGGTTGCACGCGCATCCAACGCATTACCAAGGCGCCTAATGTGAAGCTGATGTGAAGTGGGTGAGCTTCTTCACCTGGGTGAGATGTGACGGGCCTATGCTTCATTTTCCACCATCGGTATGGCCACCCAAATTTCTATGCCGCCTGCTCCCTTCGACGCTGCTGACGACAGCGTGGATCTGATTATTCACACGTCGAATGACGACCGTTTCTACGTCTCAAAATCTCTCCTCATCTACGCATCGCCCTTCTTCGCCAACCTCTTCAAGGATAGCTCTCCTGAGGAGCGCTATCAGGACCTACCAGTTTGGCGCGCACAGGAGACTTCCGCAACGGTGACAGCCCTCGTTCGCCTGTGCTATCCCGTCCACATTGAGCTGGAAGACGTCTTGCTTCCGGGGGTTGACCTTATAGCGCTACAGAAATACCTCATGGAAAAATCAATCGGGAGGCTTCGCACGATGATGCTGAAAAGCCCAAAGGGCGTTGGCTTTACGTCCAAGAACCCGCTTCGTATTGTCGCCATTGGCCATCACTAAATCCTGAAAATGATTTTGAGAGGTTCCGGAGGTTGCCAGCGATCACCGCTATTTTGGTTGTTTGGAATAAGGTCAGAACTGCCTCACCGCTATTTCGACCGGTTGGAACAACATACCATGGATGTGAGGGATTCCCACTGGGTTCCCATGGGATTCCGGACTTACAGAATCAATATGTAGGATTCCGAATTTTGGCCCACGAGAGGTGTACCGAGTGGCTGCGCAATCGTGCTTGTTCCTGTTGCCCACGGATCAGGGAGGGCCTTTATAAGGACATGCTAACATGCATGTTCCTTCGTCTTTTTC
>KN880868.1:0-14261 GCA_000934385.1 Cylindrobasidium torrendii FP15055 ss-10
TTCTCAGTGGCGAAGCACGAGAGTGGTTCATGGCCAACGTTCGGAGCGTCGAGAGACGTCAAGAACATTGGACGTTTGGACAGGTCATAATGGCCATGTTCGATAGATTTGTCAAGGAGACAACTCTAGACAGTACTAGGGAGGCGTACAACACGGTACGCTATAGTGACAAGAAGGGCGTAGCGGGCTACTACGACGAGTTGACGGAGAAAGCCCGTCAACTGATGACATACCCATCGAATCAGCAGATTGCTGAAAAGTTCTTCCAAGGACTGCCCAAGGCCATGTCGTCGTGGCTGGGATCCGAAGGATTCACGCCATACGACAAGAACATCGATGAAATTGCTGAGCTGGCAGGCCTAGCTGTAACTTCAGCTGAGTTCCAGTTGTTGTTTCCACTGCATCAATTTCCATATCCAGTGATTGATTCCAGTCTGCACAGCCTCTGATGGCTTTTTTTCTAGGGTCAGGGTTCTGTCCTCCGGCTCCTGCAGGCTGGGATGGCCGGGTTAGTCCATTTTGGGAGGACCACAGCGGCGCAGCATATTAAATACGGCTCTCGATCATTATTTTCAAGAAATGAAAAGCAGTAAATGCATGTGTGGCGCATTCTGCGTTCTTTTGGCGTGCGCGCCGCCGTAATCCTGCTCTAGTACAAGCATGCGTCGATACATATCATTATCAGTATGTTTCCGATTCGAATTCGTATTTTGCGCATTTTTTTCGCGCACGGTTGCCGCCATTCCGCCGTTCCGCCGTTTCCCGCCGTCCCGCCGTTTCCTCTCGTGCATGCAGCAATTGAGCACCAATGTATAGTACTTACTATTTCATTCTGTCGTTACATTTCGCATCCTTGCCATCCTGGCCGTTCCCGTTGTTGTTGAAGCTGCTGATTTAGACGGCGGCCTAAATCAACGTCGTCAACAACACCAGTACACATTGTGCCAGCCGCGAGTGAGGATAAGCCGATTTCGTGGGGTTCTCGGACTTGATTTGCATAGAACAAGAAAATGTCTTATTTACAACAAACTACAAAATACTTTGCTACAAAACAGTACAAGATACATCAACTAGATAACAATATATTACATTCCCGAAGCGCTGTCATCCCCTTCGCGACCGTCCTCACTGTCGGAGACATAGAAGAGCGGCATAGGCGGATACAGCCTGCTCGCGATTCCGCCACGGACGGGGGAGACATTGGGCAAACGGCGCGATGGCCCCACTCCGGGCGAGTCGTCCGGCGACAAGCTGAACAAGCGTCGGAAGGGCTTAGCGTCGCGGCGGACAGGCGTCGCGGGGATAAATGTTGACGGCGCAGAAGAAACGGGCGACGTGGACGGCGCACAAGGAGTGCTCGTGCCGTCTGCTGTCTTGCGGGGGCTGGACATTCCCGGGTTAGAGCCCAGATAATCCGGGCTAGACGACCGTTTCCTGACGGCCAAGTAGTCTGGGCTGGATGACCTCTTGTTGACACAAAACTTGTCCGGGCTGGACGACTGCTTCTTGATGCGACGTAGTGTCGGGCTTGCAGACTCCTCCTTGATGCGACGGAGGACAGGACTTGCAGATTCCTTTTTGACGCGCTTGGTTTTGGTGACCCAGGGAGATAGGCGCGATTGCTTGACCCGACGTGGCGAGCCTGCGCTGAACATAGACTTTGGCGTCTTGCGTTCGACCTTGATGCGAGGAGAGTTCGTGGTATTTTTGCGCGGGAGCCTGGCGGCGTTCAGACGATGCGATGGCGCCCGAACAAAATGAATGGGGGAAAGTAACCTGACGGAGGTCGCGGGCGCGGGAGAGGTCAGAGGTGTTTGATAGGCAGAAAGTGGCGGCGAGCTGGCTTGAGGAGTGGCCGCGACATCTTGGATCGAGGCTGCAGGGGACGTGATTGGGGTCACCGCCGGCAAGAGATCCTGGTGACGACGAAGAGGCCGTGGACGTGGACGTGGACGGTTGGCAGCCTCTGCGCGGACACCATCCCAATGGCGTAACGCCGACGCCGGGGATCTGAGAACGTACAGGCCTTTGTCGTTCTTGACACTCAAGAAACGTTTGATTGCCCATTGGACATAGGGCCAGGTTTCCTTCTGAGTTGAAAATCAGTATCTTGTAGGTAAGCAGAACTGGGGACGCACCTGGAAACGCGTCTTCGATGCTTGATTGCGCTCCTCCGCCGACATTCCGGGGACGGGATGGATCAGATCCCACTGGCGACGACACTGCTGTTTCGCGAGAAGGCGCGCCTTTTTATCGTCGCCCAGAATGGCCATATGCCTGGCCCACGCCCGAGCAAAGTCCAAGATCACAGTTCCCGACGAATGCTGGAAATTCAGTGGTTAATTTTGTTGTTGACGTCGATGTACAGTCAGCACATACCTTTGCTGGCAATTCATCCGAGGAGACGGCTGACAACATTGTCTGACTGAATACGTTCTTGTCGCGAGCCCTAGCCTTCCTCTGGCGCGCGGGGACAATTTTGCCCATTTTTGATGAATTAGCGTGCTCTCACCAGCAACAAGTAGGACTCACCAACTGTACAGTTATACTTTAAGGTTTGCTCGAAATTCATACGGGGATCAAATCTCCAGGGCAAAGGAGCGGCGCAAAGACGACGCGCGATAGTTTGCATCGCCGAATCCGATTTAAATCCCCAATTAATGGCCGGGGTCCTCTAGGCAGAGTTCTGGCTGGACGAGAGGATGCACGAGCGGATATGCAGAACGAAAATTGGCCCTCAAACCTGAAGACCCTCGAAGACAAAGACAGATGGCCAGACAAGAATGGAGGAACACTGAGAACATAGAAGCGTGCTATGTCACAAACATCCCGAAGCATTTGTTTGTCCCTGCTTGGCTACGCGATCGTCTTCTTCCAGAAGGCCGAAGACTCAATCCTTGCCTTCTCACCATCATGGCCACACGAACCACCAGCCTCCACGCCCATTTCCTCCCACCCCTGTCACGCTTCGGTGTTTACTTTGGCGCGACGACCGAGACGACCATCATCGTCGAAAGCAACAACAAGATTGGAGGGACAGGTGCATTGTAAGTCATACTACGTACTGGCACGATCCTATCTCACTCGTCGATCCAGCGTCCCTGGCATCCCTTCCAGCAAGAATCGACCAGTGTTGCCCTTCGCCTTTTTCGTCAATACCCGCTGGGAGGCCAACATTCTTCAGAGCGCCTGGTGCAATTTCCTCAATGCCCTTGAAACCATGCCGCCCTATACGACCACCAACGGCACCACAGTTGAAGACGTCGGCCAGTCCCCTACAACATCGCCATTCATCGCCGAGTTCCGCCGTCTTCGATTTGACCAAGTCTTCGACGACATCCTCCAAAATGCCAAGCCCATTTTCGCTTTGCCATACGCCCACTACCCCGGGCTTTACGTCTATGAGTACGGCGTATTCATTTTTATCTGTCCCATGACCTGCTAACGATCTTCTCCAGAGATGCTGCACGTCTCAGCGTGCAGAATTGTCCCCCCGGTTTTCGAGATTACAATCTAGTGACAGACTCCTTTGCAACGGCCATGGAGGCCATGATGACGAACGGTTTTGACCGAGCCCGCGGCCGTGGCTGGCGACTTCGTATCCGCACGTACAATTGGAACATCCCTTACGATGTCGTCGGTGGGCCTCCTTATCCGCTTCCACCTGGTCAAGAACCGCTCTTGTTGCCCGGGCCATTCGTCGCGCCTGGCACATCCGAGTGGCAGGAACCATCCATATCCTCCTCTCCGTACGAATCGCCTGCTGGCACGCCCCGTCGTGTTGCAGGAGCATCTCAGCCACCAATTCCGTCCTCGCCGCAACTTTCCCGGCGCCTGTTTGACATTACGCCCGCACCATCGCCTTCGAGGGTTCTTTCTCAGCAGCCGTCTTCCCAGCCATCGCCTTCGAGGGTTCTTTCTCAGCAGGCGTCCTCCCAGCCATCACCCGTGTCGTCGAGACCGTCCCCCGCCAAGTCTCGAATTGCAGAATACCCGGCGTTGAAGACCCTCCCCGACAATTTGCGCCGTCTCGTCATAGCTTTCTACCCCCGCAACATCCCCGAGGCCGTCGATCTCTTCCGAGATGCCCAGGAGTACGGAAACTTCAATGACGCCATGCTGGACATGAATAATCATCTTCCCCCGTTCATCACGTCACCTCAGTTCGTCTTTGCGCTCTCTTTCCTCTTCGAAAATGGCCGTGCGCGTCGTACCATGACGCCGACGTCTGCGCCAAGCGAAGATGAGGATCGCTTGACCGTCTGTCCTGGTCCGTCGTTTGTTCGTGGATCGTCGCCGTTGGCCAAGGCGGACAACGTTGTCCAAGCGCGCCGACTCGCTGACTAGCCGCGGGCTTTCACGCCAGAATCTTCTCTACGTATCTTATCCTTTGTGACTGCTTCTTCTTGTTACCTGCTCTGAGCCGCATCAACATACATACTTGCCGTTTTCCTTGTATTGTATCCGTATATCATGTCTGCCGTCGTTATCTTGTCCATGGACTGTTGTATTTATCTACCAAGCAAGGCCTTGTGTACATCGATTCCGTGTAGTAATTCGTCTATAGTACTAGCTAGTTCAATATCAAAGTGTCGTGTCTGAATGCCGTGTGCACCGCAAGATTGGTGGTGTTAGGGTGACTGTCGACTGACATTGATGTGCGCTGCCAGTCTACCCCAACGTTGGTATCCTCACCTCAAGCGCAAACGACCATGTCATCCCCGTCGAACGCTCAAAATTTTGATGTGCACACTGCCTCTCCCGCCGAAAATACCATCAAGGCCTTTGTCGAACGTTACTCTCATGCGTCGTCGGATCTCTCATCGCTCGGACTCGACGAGCTGATGGCCATAGCCGGAGTTCTTCGGCAGGCGTCTGCCATTATAGAAGCTACCAAGGATTCCATTCTTGCCTTTCGCGAATGTGAGTACATGTTTCCTTTGATTTCACTGCCGTTGTTCTAATTGGAATAATCCCAATAGTCACCCCAGCCGAGCTCCGTTCCTGGTTCAGGCGCCGCCAACTTACCATCCAAGCTTACGATATAATCCACGGGCGCGCCACAGACATTCTCCTCCAGGAGTTTGCATCAGACGATGAGTCCAACTCAAATGAGTTTTAGTGGTATGAATAGTCTTACTCGAGTCGTTGATGGTACGCTGAACTCTGCATCCAGAGTCCGTATTGGCACATGAATGGCAGTAGTGTAGTGTATTTGTTTGAAACAATTTCATAGTTTTCTGAGTCCGCCGTATAACGTGTCCAATCACCCCGCCGTCGCATCATCGAACACGCCTACGACGGCGTAACAGTCTATGCAGCGTCGGGTTTTTTCCAGCCACTGGAAACCTGGTAAAGATCCCGAGATGTACCCCACGATTTGGATCGTAGCCCAATTTGCTTCGATCCACTCTTTCGGGTCGACGAGAATCTGCAAAATCCTAAGGTCCTGGCCTTAGGATTCTGGCCATTTGCTGCCAGACTTCGACTCGCTGCCAACTATTCATGAAAGACCCTTGGACATTTGTGCATTGTATACAATGGATAACTAAGGAGATACAAAGGACCATTGTATGCATTGTCGTTGTAGCTAGTCATCGTACGGAAAATGTTTTCGCATCATACAGGCCAAGCAATCTGCCCAAGAGTGTACGTCCTGGTACAATTCCGCGGCCGAAGCCCCCCAGAAATCGTCGATGTTGAGATAGACTGCGTGCGTGTCGTAGTTGATCTCCATTGCACGAATATAAGGGCGCAGTGTGCGCTGGACGCACTGCATCACGACCAGATGCTGCTCAAGCGCGGCGCCGCGACTTTGAGCTAGTACTTCGGCACTGTTCTTCAGCCAGTCGTCTGGATCCCCGCCGAAGGACATGGCAATGTGGATATGGATGTTCTTCAGGCTTCGGTACAGAGTGGCCAGGCGGGTGTTGTCTGGGACGGGATATTGGAAACATTTGTCGTCAAATAGCTCCCTTACCGAGCAGTCAATACCCGGCCAGGAAATGACTTTCTGACTCCTAGAGAAGGTCAGCAGAATCCGTTTCATCACTGTGTGCGACGCACCAACTCTGACCACGACCCAGATGCGCCAGACGCCGTTCACGACGTTGCTCCTGATTCCTGTTCTCCCACTGCGTACGACGGCGTTGAGCGACTTCCTTGGCCTCTTTCTCGGTGGAATATTTTCGGGGGCGTCCGAGTTTCTTCTTGAATGGCATCGGTGTGATGAAGGCAGAGACGAAAGACGGATCACCACGCACGATCATCCCGCTCGTAGAGCCCGCCGCATCGTCCTGGATGACCTGGGTTGTTCTGAACTTTCGGAATAATGTCACGCACCTTGTAAGTATGTTCTGTTTTATTTGACGAAATTTTTGAATTTCTTTTGGTGAACACCTAGTTTCACTCAGGATGTGCTCTAACCGCTATATGCAAGAGCGCATCCATGTTCGACAAAAACTTGCGACTTTGAGATGCTGAAAAACGCCTGATTTGAAGGCTCAATACGATAGAGTGGGATGTATGTTGGCTACTCATGTAGTCAAATGTTTGTTTCCTAACTTCAGTGAGCTTCAAGAATTTTCGCAATGATTTCGACGAATTAACTTGGCTCTTGCATCCACATCAATCCGACGGCCTTGGTGCGGGAATGGCCCCTGCCGAAGGCCGATTCTGTACCCTGTGACCCGATGACAGCTTTGAAGTTTTCACTCGACCACCACTGTCGTTGCCCAGACACTCCTTTTGCCCTTCGCAGTCGAAATGACGGACGGCGCGTGAGTAGTTCTCGTATATTAAGCAGCAGATTGATTGATAAGCCGTTCCAGGGACATTGTTGTTAATCCTTCCGCCGGTCCGCCACGGTCTAGGCGCGTCGATTTGATCATGTCTTTCACCATCAACTAACAACTTACCCAGCCCGGACGAAACACTTTTATTGGACCAAGCCTACCCAGTCTGCTTGCCTGGTACGGCCAATGAAGGCAGTAGTCTGCTTGCCCCAGTGTCGTCAGTCGCGTTTGTTGATACATCTATCTTGACGCGTGCTCATCCGCTATAGGTCAGAGCCCATTGCGCGCGTGGATCCAGAGTCCGTGCCACGTCCTCCTCCACGTCCATCTCTGTGCGTTTTGTTTTTGCGCGTCGACGCGTACTGATACATTCCCAGGGTCACCGAAGTAAAGCCGTTCCGCAAGGGTTGGGCCAAAGGAGCAAGGGCTCAATTCCTTGACGAGGCCTATCATGGATACCAGTCAGCGCGCACGCGCGGTTCTCATCAGACCGCGGATTATGTCAACGCGACCGTGAACGCGTACTGCACTCGTTTTACTTGGTGGCTCGACCCTCCTCTCTTGCCTACCGATGACGACTTGAGCAAGGCCGACAAGGATCTCGGCGGCGAGTTGCTTGCTCAAAAAGCCGCGCGAATCAAGCGCATTTCTGTTGTACGTTTTCATTTCATATTCTCTCTGCGGCACTCATCCTTCGCAGGGGGTCAAGAACTATCTAGAAAAGGCGGCCACCCATGTAGCGCCCATTTCTCTGATGACATCGCGACAAATCGAGCAGGACCCCATTGCGTCTCTTATCGCGACAATTGGACATGCCAAATGTGGCCTGCGCCGCGCACGGACCGCCTATCAGCTATGGTCCATGGATAACTTCAAGTCCAAAGTCAAGAAGGAAGTGGACGACAAGGTCGTGACCTCGGGTGTCGACGCCCAAAGGGAACGTATTACAATGGTCCAGCACGAGATTGTCAGCGCGTACGAAGCTTTACCAGCACACGTTCGCAAGCCCTATGAGGACCAAGCGAAGCGCGAGAAGGAAGAGCTCAAGCAGCGAAAGCACGACCGCAAGTGGTTGCCGGAGCGTCTCAGCGCAGAGGAAATCCAACTGTGCGTTCATCCCTCTTATCATATTTTATGGTCATGAACTCTCTTCCAGCGCGCTCGACCGTCTACCCCATACCTTGATTACCCTCATCGATGGTTTACACGCCATCACTGGATGGAATTTTGACATTTTCTATTCCGGCCCCGACCCCCGCGCTGCTGGCCAAATCACCACACAGTCGTATGTTTTCTGCTCCCTGTTAATCCATAGCATTTGTTAATGCTGCTTAGGGTTCATGCAGGGCTTGATGCGTCTCCCAAGCCGGCCGACTTTGCCACCGCGGGAGGCGAGGAAGGCTTGGCTCGTCGCCGGCTTGTTGAAGCAGCCGTAGGTGACTTCACCATGCGGTGTTTCGGTAATGTTGTTTGCCTTTTTTGTACGACTTTTTCTGACGACTGGTCTAGATCGTGACGCTCGCTCTGCGTACTGTCTCCCAGATACGGCCCTCAACATGGCTCCCCCGAAGTTCTTGCAGTGGCGTCCAGAGTCGTGGCAGAACGCGATGAAATCGTCGCCGCCAGCACCTTCGAGTGTCAACGACGCCAATCCCAAAAAGCGCAAGAAATCTGCAAAGTCGGCTGCACAACCGTCGAGAGACGCGACGGATTCCGATTCAGACATCGACGATGCACTATCCACAGACCCGCCTCGCAAGAAGATGGCTGTTCAAGCAGCTATGCCATCCTCCGGTAACATCAATATCACCGCTAAGCCGTCTTCTGGCACGAAGAATACCGACACCGCCCATCCTCTAGATGATATCACCAATCTCTTCCACGGCGCCTGTCCTGTTCCACCGATTTTTGGACCTAGTGACGCGCCTGCAGGACCCGGCCAAAATAGTGCGACCATCGCCCCCTCTGAGAACCTGGTCTTGCCGCCGTTCCCCGAGGACACGGCAGTTGTCGATGCTCAGCCATCTCCGCAGCCGGTCAACACGATGGATATTGATATAGACCCAAGTCTTCTGGCGCTGGATACTGTGGCTGCCGGCGCACCGCCCACCGATGTCATCCAACCAGCTCGTCGGTCGACTCGCGTACGTTCTACACCAACTACTGTCCAGCATGAAGTATCGCCAGCTGCCCCGGTCACAAAGACTGTGTACCCGGAACCAAAGAAAAGACTCATTGGCAAGGGCCAGGCCAAACCCGCGGACTACATGGTGAATGGGCAACTTCTTTTTGCCAACATCGATGACGAGCCCGTATGGGACGAGCTGGTTGCGATGTACGCCAGCTACGAGTCCAGTCGCGATTACGCCAAGTGCAGTCTGGCTACAGGGCGTCGACCAGATGCATTGGTGCGCTACGTCAAGTCTGCACGCATTCTTCCCCACGACAAGGTTGTCCCGCCGCTGTGGCCATCAGACTTGAAGACAAGCCAGCAGATTTTCTGGCAGTGGTGGCGTTGGCTGCAGCCCGAGTGGCGCGGAGTCACGGTCGACAAGAAGAACGGTGATCCAAACAGTGAGCCGCTCGACTCATCGTCGCGGGATGTGCTGCCAGACGACGCTACATGGCAGGGGCTCGACGCATCTGGCGTCAACGGGTTTATGAATGTCATGCTGTACTTGTACTTTTGGGGTCGCCAGGTGAAGCTGGAGAATAAGGGTCGCAAGCAGTGGCTGGATGCCATCGACGATGTCCAGTGGGTCCTGGCTGCGATGTATGGTGATACCTGACCGTTTATCTTTTACATATATGTATATATTTTTGTCGTGTTATCTTGCTCTGTTGTCTTGCCATCTTGTAGCCCTGTTGTCCATATTTACATACATATATAGCTTGTAGTCTTTGTAGCATGCGTCGTTTATAAAGTACTTGTGCCGTGTCAACTTTCCGAGATGTAACGAAACACCGTGAGCTGGTGTCGCTTGATGTACTATATTTCAATGACATCGCGTCAACAGTATATGATCACGTGTGCCGTGTTCTTTGTGATGCCGCCACCATCCGCACGTCGACCTCTGCATGCCTCCAAGAGGAGTGTCGCGTTGCGAATATCTCGCACCGAAGACCATCTGACCGACGATGGTCAACTCCACACTCGGTCTTACGCTCTCTCCGGCGACCGGAAGCGCGTCAAAATATCGACTCGAGGATCGTGCGCACTGCCAGGAAATAGCCAGCACACGGACTGGCAGGGTACCTTTGACCCTTACCTGGCAGACGTTTACGTCGGGCTGCAGCCGCGCAAGCGGTATGTCAACTCTGTAAGCTTCCTCCGTTTGACATCTGTGTGAAAATGCTCACGCTGCGCAGGACAATAATACCAAGACTTGGGTCGACGATGGGCGCCCTCAAGAATATCTGGAAGAAAAGATGCGGCTCAAGGGACGACGTGGTCTGGGTGGACCATGCCGCCAATGCCCATCAGGGAAAGACGCGCTGTACAGGTGCAAGGACTGCTTTGGCAATGGGATGCAATGTCACGACTGTTTCCTTGGCCTACATGCCAAGCAACCTTTCCATCGCTTCGAAGTGCGTCACATATTCAAGAAATAGATTTCATCTAATCCTTTTGTTAGGTCTGGAATGGACAATGTTTCAACAAAGGTTATGGCCCGACAGCAGGTCTGAGCCTGGCAGTGGGCCACGACGACGGTTCAATCTGTTCATCTGGAAAGCTCACCAAAAAATTTACCGTCCTCGACATCGGCGGCATCTTCACTTACGACATCCTCTTCTGCAATTGCGAGAAGGTCATGCCCAAAAGGATCCAACTCTTACGCGCCGACCTTTTCCCCGCGACATCACGAAGGCCTCGAACGGCTGCCACTTTCCGCCTCCTCGACGAGCACGAGCATCTCGCCAGTCATGGCAAAATTTCGCCTTACGAGCACTACAATTCCCTGGAGAGAATGTCCGATGGTTGGCGTATACACATTCCCAAAGTGGGTCGCATCATCTTTTTTGTTGACCCCAATGCTGACCGGTATGCAGACCCGTCAGAAATCCTGGAGTCGCATCATCCGACACAGCGGCTACATTGATTTGTTGGCTAGAGGCGGACGTGGATGCGTCGAGAACGGCGTGGCCACGACAAAAGGCGGCGAACTGGCCATTCGTTGTCCTGCATGTCCGCGCGAAGGTGTAAATATACCCGACGAATGGGCACAACTTCCGCCAGAGGAACGGTCAGGCGGTCGCTAGACAATTGGAAATAACTTTCTGACTTGCTGCAGATGGCGATATCGGCTCATGTTGATGCTAGACGCAAACTTTCGTCTCAACAATTTAATGCGCCATTCCACCGTGGATAATGGCTTGCATACAGGTTTGGCCTATTTCGTCGAGAGTGCCCCGTACTTGGAGCATATTTCCAAGTACCCAAAACAGCAGGATGTACGTACCCTTTTGCACGATTACTTGCCCACTGATTAACACCGCGTTGTAGCTCAGCAGCTGCAGCGGGTTCAAGGCCATGTCCACTGCCGAAACAAAGGATGCTACGGGTTTGCGCGCGACCGGAGTCGGCATGTGTGCGTGCGTACAGCACGAAATGATTCGAGGACAAGGTGTGGTAGATCTACAACTTGGAGAACGGTACGTATCTGGTCGACTCTTCGTATGCATACTGACCCTTTTCCAGACAATGCAACATGGATTGGGTTGCGATGTCTGCGGCGCAGGATACGACACTGGACCGCATCTATACATACGACATCGTGTGTCAATGGTACAAGAACCTGGCCAAGCGGATCCAGGAACTCCCCGAACATCTGCGTCCTGTACCAGGATGCAACGTCGCCTATGCCGTCCCAGCGTGTCACGTCAAAGGCCACAAGGTGGATTGCCAGTGCTTTCACTCGCTGCTTGTGCAGCTCGGCGTTGGATGCGAAGATGCAGAGGGTATTGAGCGAATCTGGTCGCTCATCAACCATTCGGCTGGCGCAACGAGAGAACAACTGTACGGACATCGTCATGACACTTTGGATCGCAGGATGGCGACGCACAATTGGGACAAGTACACTGGTTTAGGTCGGTTGCAGCCTGCAATTTTTCTAACAATGGACTGATTTCTTTTCAGGCAAATATCTGCACGCACGCCTGGAGGAGGCAGAGGAGAAAGTCCTCCGTCTCGAGACCGCTCACAAAGATTTCACGGAACAGCTCGAGAGCTCTGGCAAGACACCGGTGTGGGAGGCAGAGGTTGCGGCATGGGAGCGCGAAAAATTGCTTAACCGCGGACGCCTCCGCGATGGTAGCGAGCGAAGTCCGTACTGGCGCGAACGACGCTGTACGTTTTGCCGTAGCTGCTATTAACGAGTGACGGCTTACATTCTCAAGATCTCAAGCACAATGAGCTCATGCTCAAGCTTAATGAGCAGGAGCGTACATCTGGCAAGGCGCCGATCCATGACATGAGTGCCACTGCATGTCTCGACCTTGGCCTTAGGATTGAACAAAAGCAGTACGTTGTATTTCCCTTGTGTTGAGCAAGACTGATCATGGGTATAGACGAGATATCAAGCAGCGTCTCCTGTCGGAGTACAAGGATGCGCCCCACGTCGTGAAGGAAATCCAAGCCAAAAGGATGACACTTCAGCGGGACTTGCAGCAGTTCCGCGAAGTTCAGCAAGTGTACATGCCGTGTGCTGCGGCTGTTCTAGCAAGTCATGCAGGCGAGCGTACCGGCGACATCGAGACGGAGCCTGTTTTCCTCCCGTCAGCAATCAATCCAGGAATGCGCATGAGTGGCTGCGCGGCGGAACTGATTGCAATGGAGGACGCTATGCAGGAAGCCCAATGCCTGGCGGCGCTGGAGGACATTCGGTCCATCCAACGTGGGGCCAGACAGCTCGCTACGTTTGCAAAATCTGGTCCTCGAGGCTACAACATGACGGGTCGCTCGTACGACGCGCAGAAGCGTATGAAAGCACTAACGACAAAGGCGGTCCAGACGTACCACGCCGGTCGCCATGCCCTTCTTCGTCTCCGAGGTCATGGTCCATGGGAACAGGTCCTGCAGGTACTCGATGAGAAAAGGGATGTCCGAGACGCTGCCAGCGACATATTTGCAGCCGACTTTTCAAGAGACTTGGTTGCAGACGACGGCAGCGGGCCTGCGACATCGGCCCATGCAGAATTGAAGCGCAAACGAACACAGCACGGTTTGAAAACAGCCGACACTGTGTTCTCGTCATCGTCAAACTTTATGTTTACTTGGATCTGGAAGATTGACGGCGTCTTTGCGGACGTCAACGAGGACGAGATGGATGGGTTGATCCGTATTGAGTGGCTGAAAAGTCGGGCGCGACTGGCGCGTGCGCGGGAACATGTCCTGATGCTCAAGGACAGTCGGGAGCGCACCTTGCTCTCACTGGAGTACGAGGCTAGTGCATGGATGGCAAGGGCTTCAGGATGGGCCGGGATGTCTCCCGAACTGGCGGAGGGAATTTCTGCGTATTGCCTGGTCCAGGCAAGCGGCAGACGTGCGCTTGCAGCGAAGTTCACGGCTCTATGGGCCACGAAGGCATGGCACGGTCATCCGCGCATAGCGGACCGTATTGACCTGCAAGAACATGCAGAGTCGGATTCCGAAGGAGAGGAAGAGGAAACCGTCCCGCCGCAGCGCTCGAGTGTACGTGATCTGACCGATTTCTCGCGCCCGAGGCCAGGTATGCGTGATCAGGCTTTTGTCGGACAGGACACTACATAGTATATCGTGACTTCTGTATTCCGTATGTATTTTACCGTGTGATCCGCCCTTTTTTTGCTTTTGGCCACAGTCCCGAAATGGGTCGAAAATCAATTGCTAGGGTTAATCAGCCGGCCGTGGGTCTGTATTACTCAGCATTATTAATTGCCACACGACATTTAACTCCCGATGGCCGACACGATGGCTTGGCCAGCCTGGGCCGTAGACAAATAAGGTAATTTGAAAAGGGTTGGAATAATCACCAGATGATGGTACTGGGCCGTTGAAACAATAACAGCATTTGATAAAGTGCCGGCTTGAAACAACAACAGAAAACCAGCATAGGCTGCAGCCAGGGTTGGAGCTGGCCAAGGTGTACGCATCTAGGAAGAGCCATACTGAGCACTTCCAGGATGGAGTACATGCTGTTAGTGAACCAAAGGTTCACAAGGTCGAGAAACCCGCCCCACAGAATCGGAATGAGAACTCCGGTGGAGGTAGAGATAGACGGACTCCCCGTCGATTTAACGACAGGCGGGGTCGACGCGATGGTAGACAGGGTACTCCTGGAGAGAACCCAGAAAAGAACGACGCAGTCGTCGGCAAGCCCGAAGACAAGAAGCCTAACGGAGTGGGTAAACCCACGCCGTACGACAAACAAGGCTTAATGAAGGACGGTAAGTGCTTCATATGCAAGAAGCCTGGGCATTTCGCAAGAG
>KN880869.1:0-14038 GCA_000934385.1 Cylindrobasidium torrendii FP15055 ss-10
CCCTTCCCCTGCTTCCCTCTGCCCCCAATCCCCATCCAAATCCTCAGTCACCCAATTCTGCTCCATTCACCCAATTCTGCTTCAACTTACAACAAGCGCTCCCACACGTCCTAGAATCCAAATTCACGCCCATCCGTATCGTATCACGAAGCTGACTTCCCTCCTCCTCCTACCTACAGCTCATGGGCATCGAAACGCCCTCTGCGTACGGGGGCTCCGAGTCCTCCTTTACGTCTGCGATCATCGCCATCGAGGAGCTGGCGAAGGTGGACCCGTCGGTGTCTGTGCTGTGTGATGTACATAATACGCTTGTGAACACGGTGTTGAGGAAGTATGCGACGGAGGAGCAGAAGGCGGAGTGGTTGCCGAGGTTGGCGGAGAGTCAGGTGCGTGTGCTGCGGTTTTTTTTGCTTGTTGCGTTGCCGCGTTTGTCGTACGCGTAGAGCCTTCCCGTCTGGCCATGCTCACCTCCGTCTGGCATTGCTCAACCTTTTTTTTTTGTTGTTAGCTCGGCAGTTTCTGCCTTTCGGAAGCCGCGTCTGGTTCGGATGCGTTTGCGCTGCAGACGCGTGCGAGTAAGACCGAGGACGGGAAGGAGTATGTTCTCAATGGGACGAAGATGTGGATTACGAATTCGTACGAGGCGGAGGTTTTTTTGGTTTTTGCGAATGTGCGTTTTTTTTTTCGCCTCGGTCCTTCATGCACGGTGGGTTTGTGAATGTGACGGCGAATGTGGAATGTTGACGGCGAATGTGGAATGTTGACGGCGACGCTGACGCTTGCACGCAGGTGGACCCCTCGCAGGGCTACAAAGGCATCACCTGTTTCCTCGCCACCAAGGACATGGGCATCCAGATTGCGAAAAAGGAGGAGAAGTTGGGGATCCGTGCGTCTTCGACGTGCTCACTGGCGTTTGAGGATGTGAGGGTTCCGGAGGCGAATGTGATTGGGGGTGTTGGCAAAGGGTATAAGGTGTGTGTGTGTGTGTTTTTTTTCGTCTCCTGGCAGCAGAGGAGAGGCGGAGTTGTCTTGGCAATAGGGAGAAGGGAGAGGAGGAGTAGTAATGCTGACGGCCTAAACTTTCAGATCGCCATTGAGATCCTCAACGAAGGGCGGATTGGGATTGCGGCGCAGATGCTCGGTCTCGCACAGGGCGCCTTTGACCTCGCCGTCCCTTACACGTACCAGCGTAAACAATTCGGGCAGCCCGTTGGGACGTTCCAAGGGATGTCTTTCGCCTTTGCGGATGCGGCGACGCAAATCGAGACCGCGCGCCTCTTAACGTATAACGCGGCCCGCCTCAAGGACGCTGGCCGTCCCTTTGTCAAGGAGGCGGCGATGGCGAAGTATTGGAGTAGCAGGGTGGCTGGGGAGGTGAGTGGGAAGGCGATTGAGTGGATGGGAGGCACGGGGTTTACGAGGGAGAGTGGGGTGGAGAAGTTTTGGAGGGATAGTAAGATTGGGGCGATTTATGAGGGGACGACGAATATTCAGCTTGGGACGATTGCGAAGATGGTGCAGAAGGAGTATGAGTAGTTGGTGTGTGTGTTAGGGCTGTAACACCGTCTGCTAGGCTATACGTATACAATACTTGGATACTATAAGCATGTGTGGTGGTGGATTGTGGTTGAAGAAGTCTGGGGGGGGGGGGGTGATAATTGAACGGTGAGTCTTTTGACTCAGTGTCGCGGCCTGCCCCCGTGTTCCCAGGTGATACAGAACCGAATTCTTGATTCTCTAGTAGAGTGATGAGTAAGTAGTAGAAGCTCGAGGTACTATTCAGACACAAAGTAACCTCGAGATCGCTGGTCTAACTGGAGATTCTACCCTGACAGTGAACGCAGTGATGATGGGCACTTGCAAGCCACGTTCATCGAGTAAAACAAAATCAATACGATAGATATACTGACTAAATAGAAATTGATGGCACTGTAGTGCACTACGATGTCGAAGGAGTGTGTATGTGGAGATATGTTAGCAAATACAAGGTGAAGCTATTACGGTTGATAGAATAAATAACATAGCCACGCAAAAGTAGTTTAGCAAAATGCCATGGTAACTCGCCAGGCGGGTCGGTGCGCATCCTGATGACGGGCTGTGGTCACAAGCTTGAGTTGAAGGCCCACTTTCGGTTTCCGGCTACCGGCGTGATCGCGAATACTACTCCACCACGTGATGGGTACGGCCCTGATGCCGGGGTAGAGGACGGCATTACTTCAACCGAACCATCATCTGTCATGAAGCGTGGTCGGGACGACGACGACGAAGGCGGGCGGGAGACAACCAGGCCAAGATTTACTGGCTCATACAGCAGCAGCAGCACGCCTGTCCGGCCTTCACCGCTGCGCGGCGCAAATCATGCCACGCCATCGAGCGCATCCCGTAGCGCTGGCTATGGCGACCGCTTTATTCCTGCGCCTGCAGAGGACATGGACACGAGATATTTGCTGAGAGGGTCCAAGGATATGCAGTTTCGATGTTGGGGACATCCCGTGCCGCCCGATCCAGCAAAAAGTGCGTGGGGCAAGCAGTTCGCATCAAGCAGACCAACAATAAATAAACTGAATTTTCTTTTTTTTTTTTTTTCCCAGAGGCATCTGATAGCCTCTTTGCATCGATGCTGCGGACAGAGTCTGTCCAAGATAGTTCTCCGCCATCTCAGGCTCCGGGTCCTGCAACACCGTCGCGCCGCCGCATCTTTTCCTATTTCACGCCGAATGTACCGCCGATGAAGATGACGCCGACACCGGTTCGCGCGAGTGCCGTCGACAAGGAGAATTCGGTTTCGGCGCTGAGCCGGCTTTTGCTTAAGCGGCATTGTCGCCCGGAGCGACCAAACGAGATATCGCGTTCGCCGTACAGGATTCTTGATGCGCCTGGCCTGTCTTCCGACTTCTACAGCGATCTCCTCGATATATCAAGCACAGGCGCTATCGCCGTTGCACTCAAGAGCACCGTATTCGTCTGCCAATTGGACCAAGACGGCTCCGTGAAGAAATTATGCGACATACATCCGTCCACTATTGGATCCATCAAGTGGTCAACGCGAAATGTCTGTTCGTATTGCTTCTGGTTCATGGATATATCGATTGACAGTAATCTGATATAGCCCTCCCTTATTGCTGTAGGCTCCGAATGCGGGCACATCTACATCTACGACCTGAACAATCCCAGTCAGGCTGTGCGGGAGTACCACCAGGCGCACACAAAACGGATAGGCTCGCTCAGCTGGAATGGCGATATGATTGCATCTGGTTCTCGCGATGAGCACTTCCACCATCGTGATATCCGAATGGGGAGTTCGAAAGCTATTCGCGTGCGGTCGCATACCAAGGAGGTGAACAACGCCATCTGGAGTTGTGGGGATGACCCAGCGCTGTTTGCTAGTGCTGGTTCCGACGACACCGTTCGGATATGGGATTTCCGGCTTTCTGTACGGGCGCAGAACAAGAGGCAGGAGAATGAGCTGTATGCGTTTCGTGAGCACAAGTCTACCATCAAGGGGCTTGCCTGGAGTCCTCATGTTGCTGGGGTGTTGGCGAGCGGAGGTGGGTTGGATGACCGGATGATTCGGTTTTGGTGTGCGAAGAAGGGGGCGGGGTTGAGTAAGATAGATACGGGTGGGCAGGTGCGTCTTCCTTCCCCTCCCCTCCCCCGTGTCTAGTGTCGAAGCATAGGAAATTCACCCCTCCCCCCCCCTCCCTAGGTCCTGAAATTGGCGTGGAGTAAGACCTCGCATGAGATTTTGTCGACGCAGGGGCTGTCGCGGAACCCGTGGATGCAGAATACGGTGAGGATATGGCGGTATCCGGATCTGACGCCTGTTGCGACGCTCGTGGGGCATACGGAACGTCCGTCGGCGCTTGCGATGTCTCCTGTGGGGGATGTTGTGGTGACTGGTGGGGCGGATGAGACGTTGAGGCTTTGGGATGTGTTTCCGAAGGAACCTCCTGGGAGGAAGAGGGTGTCGTCGTGTTCGAGGGTGACGGATTTTGATAAGTTGATACGATAGCGGTTTGATAAGTTGATACGATAGCGGTTGGGGTTGGGGTGGGGGGAAGGGGGGGGGCGGCCTACAGGGGATGACGCCGACACCTACAGGGGAGGACGCCGACACCTACAGGGGATGACGCCGACACCTACAGGGGATGACGCCGACATACATACTACGTAGTACGATATGATTTTTTACTTACCCTTCTTTTGCTTTTTGGTTATTTTATTCTATGTATATAGTAACGGCTTTTCTTTGTATTTTCGCTAACGTAGTCTTTGCACATACACACATTCTTTCTTTTTTTGGCCTTTGGTTTTGACCAGTGTACTGCTTACCTGAATCCCTCCCATGTTGCTTTTTGATTCTACTGTATATGTAATCGGCCTAGGGTGGCGGACCTACGTAGTAGAGAATTACAAGACGCAGTACTGTACGTAGGAACGTAACAAAAGAAAAAGAAAAAGAAAAAGAAAAAGAAAAAGAAAAAGACAAGGTCCTCGTATGCCCATGCAGGAAAAGAATTTGGATGTCCATATCTGCCCCAGTGAGGCTCGATGTGGCGCAGGTCACATGCCGGTACAGTACGGTACGGTACACCCCCCCCCCCCTGAATTGGGCATAGGTACGGTACCCCCCGGGGAGCATAGGTCCGCCACCCTACGTGCCGCGCAGTATGTACAAAACAAGAAAAAAATCGGGCCTCGGATGCCCCAGCAGGAAAACAATTCGGATGCCCGTTGCCCCAAAAAAAAACTCGGATGCCCCTGCAGGAAAACAATTCAGACGCCCAAGAAAAGAATTTGGATATCCATCATCTGCCCCAGTGAGGCTCGAACTCACGACCTTCCGATTGTCTCTCTTTCTCTTCTGAGTTATTATAACAGTCGGACGCTGTAACCAACTCAGCCATGGGGCATGTTTAGGGGCTCCTGCGATATTAGCTGTGGGGGAGGGATTCATTCTGGGTGAAGGGGAGGGCTTGAGGGAGGGAGTGGACTAGGAGCTGTGCGTTGGACATGACAGGGAGACTACTTACGTGGGACTGAGAGGGCAGAGCGGAGAGTCGATCGCCCAGGCGCCCAGGTCCCAAACTGTCCCAAAGTCCCTTTTGGATCTTGACTTCGCACTGTGACCACTGCGATCGCGCGACGCGACTTGCTCTTTACTCAGACTTTGACTTTTTGCGCTTTCTGGACGCGACTGCAAGAAGAAGCCGGACGACACGAAGCAGCAAGCGACTGCAAGAGGATACGCGACACTGCAAGCAAAGCAGGAAGCAAGAGGGGCGCGTAAACACCGACAGCGCCAGCAAGAAAAGAAGGCGCGCAACTTGACTCGAGAACCTCCACCACCAACGCCATTCCGCAACATCTCAATCCTCTATTAGTCTACTCTCTACATTCTTCCTCGGACCCGTCCCGACTCGCAAGCTCAAAGCCATACCACATCATCCTCTATCACCCCAACCCACCTCAAATCCTCCAGCAACACATCCACGAAGTCAACAATCCTCAGCATAGAATCAACACGCACAGACCCACCGTCAGAAGACCAAAATGCCCCGAACAAGAACAACCCACGCCTCCGCGATCCTCGGTCCCGACGGCGTCGCGCGGCTCGCGCGGACGAAGGTGCTGATGGTCGGCGCGGGCGGGATTGGGTGTGAATTATGTGCGTCTTGCTTCGTTGCTTCTTTTTCATGAATCGCGTCCTGCGCTGCTTTTGCCCTACCTTGTAGACGTAACCGTGTGCCCATATCGTCGCGCCAGATCCCCCCTCATACTCGTACTGCTCTTGTATTATTCCTCGTTATGCCCGTACTTTGCGCGCCCTACCACCACTCCCCGGCTTTGTGCCTGTCTTTCCTTGGGGCAAGCTGGCAGCGGAGGGAGAGCGGCTATATACTCTCTAGCGCAGATGGGGATGAGACGCGTCGGGCTGCATACTTTTAACTCATATTCTATTGATTTGTGGTTTAGTGTATATTTACGCGTACTATACCTTCCTCTTCTCCCTTCCCATTCCCCATGCACTCCCTCCCCTTCCCTCTACGCTCCCGCATCCCTTCCTCTCCCCCTTCCCTCCATCTCCCCTCTCCCTCCTCCCTCTCCCTTCACACCAAATCCCAAGCCCACCGCTGACGCTCCGCACAGTAAAAACAACCCTCCTAGCCGGGTTCGGGCACATCACCCTCCTCGACCTGGACACGATCGACATCTCGAACCTGAACCGGCAGTTTTTGTTTAGGAAGAAGGATGTGAAGGGGAGTAAGGCTATTGTGAGTCGCAGTTTCTTACTCGTCTTCTTTTGTTTTTGGGCTATGGTTTTGCTTTTTTGCTGCGTTTTGTCGTTATGGTTTTTGCGCTGCTTTTGCGTTGAGTCGGCGATGTGGTGTGCATGTAACCCCGCGAGTGCATGCGCGCCTGGAATACGCTTCGCGCCCATATGCATCTCGTATCGCACCTGCACCTGCACCTGCACCTGCATCTGTATCTGCATACGCGTCGGCTAACGCCCCTTCGCAGGTCGCAGCCGCCACCGCCGCGCCCTTCAACCCCTCTGCAGTGATCACGCCTATCTTTGGGAACATCAAGGACGCGGCGTACGACGTGGGGTGGTTCCAGCAGTTTGATATTGTGTTGAATGCGTTGGATAATTTGGGTGCGTACGCCTTCCCCTCTGCGTTCTATCTGCGTTGCTATTATTTCTGCTTCACTGTCAACTCTGCCTTGCCCATGCTTTCGCTACCCCTTCCTCACGCCTCACAGCTCGCTAACGCTCCCTCAGACGCTCGCCGGCACGTGAACCGAATGTGCATGGCCTCCGGGACACCGCTCATCGAATCCGGCACGGCGGGGTACCTCGGCCAAGTCCAGCCGATCGTGAAAGACTTGACGGAGTGCTTTGACTGTGTGCCGAAGCCTACGCCGAAGACGTTTCCGGTGTGTACGATCCGGAGTACGCCGAGTGCGCCGGTGCATTGTGTGGTGTGGGCGAAGAGTTATTTGATGGGCGAGTTGTTTGGGGAGGGGGAGGAGGGTGAGGCCGCAGGACGAGCAGGGGGTGCGGAAGGAGCGGGGGGTGCGGAAGGAGGAGGGGAAGGGGGAAGGAGAGATGCGTTGAGCGAAGCAGAAAAGAGCGGCGAAGGCGGAGCAGACCAAATCCGCACGCTCCGTGCCCAAGCACGTGCCTTCGAGGGGCTCCGCGCTGCCCTTCGCGATCCCTCCCGCGCACCCCTAGACGTCGCGAAGGACATCTTCCGGAAAGTATACGAAGACGACGTGAAGGCGCTTTTGGGGATGGAGGATATGTGGAGGACGAGGAGTAGGCCTGTGCCGCTTTCGTGGGATGCTGTGTTGGCGAATGAGCCTCCGCATCCGGATGATGTGCCCTTCAAAGAGGATTGGGGGCAGGGGGAAGGGGGGGAGGGGGAGGGGGAGGGGAGGGAGGTGATTAAAGACCAGAGGGCGCTGTCGAGGGCGGAGAATTTGGTGTTGTTTGCCAAGGCGACGGTTAGTCTTGCGTTGCGCTTACGAGGAGGGGAAGGCGCGGGCGGAGTGCAAGGAGCAGGTGAAGGAGGAGAAGGAGGAGGAGAGAAGGAGATAGTGTTTGATAAGGATGATGAGGATACGTTGGATTTTGTGACTGCTGCGGCGAATTTGAGGTGTTGGGTGTATGGGATTAAGGAGGAGGGGCCAAGCAAGAAGGCTACTACGGCTACGACTACGGCAAGCAGAGGAGGAAAAGCAGCGACAGCAGGAGCGGAGAAGAAAACACGCATCGGCAAGACGAGGTGGGAAGTCAAGGAGATGGCGGGGAATATCATTCCGGCGATTGCGACGACGAATGCGGTTGTGGCGGGGTTGATTGTTTTGCAGGCGGTGAGGTTGCTTAAGGCGAAGGATGCTGCTGGGGGAGGGGTGGTGGATATGGCTGGGATGAAGTGCGTCTCTCCTCTCTCTGCGTGCTTTGAGTTTTTAGAGCTGTGCTGACGCCCCCCGCCCCCTAGAAACATCCACATAACACCCAACAAACCACACCAGCCCCTCGCGCCGTCCTCCCTCATCCCGCCGAACGCGCACTGCGGGGTGTGCAGGGACGTGTATGTTGTTGCGCAGGTGCGGGATACGGAGAAGGTGACGCTGGGAGAGCTGATTCGGGGTGTGGTTGGAGGTGCGTTCTTCCTCCACAATATGTTCTGGCATCGCCTTTTTTTCTGCGTTGCCTTTGTTCTCTGCGCCCCGACTAACGCTCCACCCTCCCCCATCTTATAGACAGAGAAACAACGGCGTACGAATCCGCGCGGCTCCTCTCGGATCCGGACTGGGATGATAACCTTGGGCGGAGCTTGGGGGATTTGGGTGTTGGGTATGGGGCTTTCATCTCTTTGGTGGACGAGGAAGGCGGGGAAGGAGGGGAGGATGTGACTGTTCAGGTTGGGATTGCTAAGTGGCCTGCAGCGGCGGTAGAGGCGGGAGCAGGTGAAGGTCAGTTCTTCCCTCGCACTCTTAATTGTTGTTTGCTGACGCGCGCCGCCGCCGCCGTTGCAGCCGCAGGACAAGAGCAGCCACAGCTCAGAATCATCCCATCGCCACTCCCCCCGCTCCCCAAACGCGCTCGGAAGGAGGAGAGGGAGAAGGAGGAGCCGGGGAGTCCTGTTAAGGTTTTGGGGGGTGCGTTCCGCTTTTTCTTGCTTGCTCCCTCGCGCTTTCCTTTCTTTCTCGCGGGCTGCTTGTGGATGTGTCTGCGTTTATTTTGGGCGATGTGTCGATGCGTTTCTTGTGCCCGTGTTGCACTGCGCTTGCGCTTTATCCCTTTGTCGTCTTTTTTTCTTGACCGTTGCTTTCTTGACCGTTGATGCTTGACCGTTGATGCTTGACGCTGACGCTGACACGAACCCCCTAGACACACTCACAGCTCCCCCGAGCCCCACCGCGGGACGCAAGCGGACGCGCGAGCCCGAAGACGAGGGTGTGCGCGAAGGCGTTAAGAAGGTTCGTGGAGCGGCCAGTACAAACGCAGGACGAAGTTTGGGTGCAGGAGCTGCAGCAGGTGCGGGGAACAAGAAAGCGCGCGACCTGGAAGACGCGGGTTTCGTTATGCTTGATGCGATGGATGAGGATGTGTCTTTGCCTTCTGGTGATGCAGTGGCAAGTGGAAGTGGAAGCGGTGCAGCGGCAAGTGCGAGTGCAGGACGAGGAAGACAGGGAGGGAATGCGGCGAGTGGGAATGGGAATGGGCAAGGAGAGGTGGAAGTTATCGAGATCGACTAGCCTCCAGCGTACGCAGAAGCAAAGAAGCGAAGAAGAGAGGAAGAAGTGAATATGGAAGTAATGTACCGTTGAAGCCGAGGCCATGATTATTTGAATACTTATATATCGTGATGTTCGAACGACCGTCCGTGCATGGAGCCTAAGTAGCTTCGCATGTACTGAGCTCAACCAGGCTGGACTGCCCTGTGCTCTGTGCTGTGCGTTGAACCCCGCCTACAAGTATGCTCTTATACCGCTATATGCTGTTATAGAACTACAAAGACGCCGAAGCGCACCGGCAAGGTGGCCGAGTGGTCTAAGGCGCGTGACTCAAGCTGCCAAAGCTTGCCTTGTTTCTCGTGAGAGTATTCTCGCGTGGGTTCAAATCCCACCCTTGTCATTTTTCTTCTTGCTGGCTTGTTCTTGCGATAGTTGATTGAATTTTGCGCGGCAGCAGCTTGCTTGCTTGTTCTTGCGATAATTCAAAATTAATTCATTGATTATCCGAGGACGGGACCGGGGACAATCATTTTTTGAGTACCATCGATGATCTGACAGTATACTACTGTGGTGTTTCCTTTGAACACGATCCCATTTCATTGAGCACGCTACACGCGAGCCCATTGAACACGAGCCCGATATTCAACGACATTGAACGACGGATGGCATCTTTGTTCGTGTGTGGGAACCGGGAACCGGGAACCGACACTGTAACGTTAACTTCAACTATCCCCCGGTTCAAAGTCCCGATTTCCAAGCTTCTCAGGCTCTGATTGAGTCTAAACTTTTAACCAACCTGATTTCTGACCCGTTAAGCAGTCTGATTTCTGACCCGTTAAGCAGCCTGACCTGTGAGCAGTGACACTTGAAGAGTGTCAACGGCGGTGAACAGTGACTGGTGACGGCGGAAGAGTGTCAACGGCGGTGAACAGTGACTAGTAGTAGTGACGGTGGAAGGGGGTCAACGGCGCGGCGGCAGATCCGGTCTCACGTTCATAGTGTTCATGGACCCGGACTTGGACTTGTGGTATGCCAGCGCTTAGTCTTGTACTATGCCAGTGCTTAGTTTTGTACTATGCCAGTGCTTAGCCAATGGATTTTCATTGACAGACCAGTTGCCAGTGCACGGAAATTGGAATTGTGAACGGTAATGGAAGGTGAAGGGTGAAAGATGAAGGGTGAAAGATGAAGGGTGAAGTGCTAGTGACTTGCATAAGTCTGAGGTATCGGACAGCAACGAGGACAAGGATGGCAAACGAGGACGACGACGACGCGTCGGATGGCACGAAATACTCGAAGTGCATGTTGAAGTGCATGTCGAAGTGCATGTCGAAATACTGAGTAAGTACTATGTGGGCCGTATGTATGTATCCGATGAATAAGGAATGCCTGCGCAGCGTGAAGAGAACTCCAATTGACCACGATATCTCACCGTCCAAAATATACTCATTAGCACAAATTTGAAGGGGCAACGTTCGATACCAATGCTGAACGCCGCAAGGAGGGCGAGGGCGAGGGAGAGAGTACATAAAGGTAATGATGACGGAAACGATAGGCTGAGGGTGCCTACCTTGTGATGACTACGTATACCATTGAAGGAATCCGGATCGATGTCGTAAGTTTCAACGGCCGGAGCGTTTGCGACTCGCGAGCTACTCCAACACTCGCAGGCTACGAAGTTCAACACTCGCAAGCCACTTCAAGGGTGGATTGAGAGTCAAACGCGCATGCTGCAATATTAGAGGAACGAGAGCTAGTGGCCGGAATGCAGCTCACGTAGCCAAGCAATAGTCTCTGTCCGAAAGGGTGGCGAATATACTTCCTTTGGGACGCGCAAGAAGATCGTCGAGCTCTTCAATATCACACCAGTAATGAGGAGCGAGGACCAAGGTTTGAAGGCTAGGTAGTAGGAGCATTCAAGCCTCTTCCCACTCGGAATAAGGTCGAGTGTTGAAGTAGCTTGCGAGTATTGAAGTGGCTTGCGAGTATTGAAGGAGCTTGCGAGTATTCCGCGTCAATCCACCCTTCGCCTCAATCCTACCCTTCGCCTCAATCCTACCCTTCCGCCCCAACCCACCCTTCCTTCGCCTCAATCAATCCACCTTTCCGCGTCAATCCAGGACTGCACAAAGAGACTTCGGCACACCGGCAAGGTGGCCGAGTGGTCTAAGGCGCGTGACTCAAGCTGACTAAAGCTTGCCTTGTTTCTCGTGAGAGTATTCTCGCGTGGGTTCAAATCCCACCCTTGTCATTTTTTGCTCGCTTGCTCCCTTCTTGTTCGGCTTGTTGTTTTCACCTTCGATCCTGGGGCCTTCAAGTCGAGGCTCCAGGCTTTGACTCAAGGGCTTGAGTTTTTTTTCCCATCGTACTCGAAGGAAGACCACGTTGAGCGCCGTAGGCCCCATCGAATCGCACCTTCACTGCTACTTATCTATGATCTATCGAAACGACGCAAAAAACACCTCGAGAAAGAGAAGGAGAAAGAGAAAGAGGGCAGCAAAAATGACAAGGGTGGGATTTGAACCCACGCGAGAATACTCTCACGAGAAACAAGGCAAGCTTTGGTCAGCTTGAGTCACGCGCCTTAGACCACTCGGCCACCTTGCCGGTGCTGACTTGGGGTGGTGTGGTGCTCTGCCTTGCCCATGCCCATGCGTATACTCACCCTGCTCACGAATATTATATGCACTGGCACAACACCAATCCTCCATTCACCGCGCAGACTCATCTCCGCGACCTCAGATCCACGCTCCCAACGCATATACATACACATTAACTAACAACCCACCCCGATGTATCTCTGGGCCAGAGTCCATACACATGAGTGGGGACTCGGACACTCAGACTCCTCACACGCACAGACTCGAACTCCTCACACAAACTCCTCAATCGCATTGCATTCCATCCCCACATCCGATTTTGATTCCATCCACAACAAAAGTTGGTATTCTGCATCATCCAGAAAAGCATATATATAAAAGAGAGACGGGGCGTGTCTTGTTGAACTGAAAGGCCATCTCGAAGAAGGTGCGTGAAGGCAAGGGAACCGAGAGAGAAGGGCGCGGCGTGGATGTAATAAAAGAAGAAAAAATGTCATGACGAAGGTATAGGAAAACAAAAAATCATAAACCCATTTTCTAGGTTTTTCATCGAGCCGGAACCCATATCTTCACCGTCTGCAGCACAGTCAGCAATGTGAAGGAGAACACAGACAAGACGAGGAAAACGCAGTAGGAAGAAAAAACAGCAAAAACCACAAAACACACCTTATCACTACTACACGTCGCCAACACATTCACAACCTGCCCCTCCTCCCCAACCCCCTTACCCGCAGCCTGCATCCTCCCCCAGCTCATCCCCGCAACAAACTGCTCATGCGCCTGCACCGTCCTCACACACCTCCCCGTCCCCAAATCCCACACCTTGAACCGATGGTCGTCCGACGCGGTGAGGAGGTATTGGCCGCTGGGATGGAAGACGATGGACCGCACCCAGTCATCATGTCCCTTGAGGGTGTAGAGCAGGGCTCCGCGCTGCGCGTCCCAGATCTTGACGGTTTTGTCGCGCGAGGCGGTTGCGGCGAAGACGACGGGCCCGGTTGTTGTTGCGTTTGGCTTTTTAAGACAGTGTCAGAGATGAGGAGAGGAAAGAGGGAAGAGGAAAGGAGAAGAGAGACGTACTTTTATCCCAGCAAGCTCACAGATCGCAGCTACCGCATTCGGCGGCGCGAACTGTGCTGCCTCGACCACATTGTCATGCCCTCTAAACTCTGCTTTGAGCTCGCCTGTCGCCGCGTCTGTTATCTTTGCCGTCTACATTCAATCAGCATGGCATCCAAATGCCAGGGAAGGAGGGAGGCAGGGAGAGGGAGGCAGGAAGAGGGAGGCGGGGAGAGGCAAGAGAGGAAGAACACACGCACATGGTCCGCACTACACGTCAAAAAGAACCTCCCATCACTACTGGGCACCGCCCCTCGTATCCAATCATCATGCGCCCTAATCACCTTTATACAATGCGTCGTCCCCACATCCCACACCCTCACCGAATGATCCCTCGAACTCGACACAATCTTGTCATCCCCAGGAATCCACCTCGCCGAACTAATGGAATGCTCATGCCCTCTCAGCGTAGCCACATTCTTATACCCATCCTCCACATTCCACAACTTGATAAACAAATCATAGCTGCACGTCACCAACATCGTCCCAGCGGAGTTGTACTGCGCATCGCTCACGCGCTTCGTATGCGCCTTCAGCGTCATCTCGCGCTCGCCGCTCTCCCAGTCCCAGATGATGACCGTGCAGTCGTCCGACGCGCTGGCGAGGACCGTGTATTTGGGGTGGAAGGCGACGGCGTTGACGCCGTCGCGGTGTCCGGTTAAAGGCGCTTTGCAGGAGGAGGAGGTGGGGAGCCAGTCCGCTGCCTGTTTCTTGGAGGATACGCCCCCGCTCGTGCCCGCTAGACGCATTTCTTCTTGTACTTGGGAGATTTGGTGTTCGAGTTCGGATACCTGGGTGGTAAGTAGGTCGGTATCAATGCATGCGCTTTGAGCTTAGCTATGGGGTAGAGTAGGGGAGGGGAGGGGAGGAGGGAGGGAGAGAGAAGAAACACGCACGCGCTTCTGCATCCGAATCACACTTGTCCATTTCTTGACGAGGAGGCCACTCGACGGCTGACCGAGGTCGGGCTGAAAGTCGGACTACTGCGTTGTGATCAATGGCTCGTGTTCAACTTCCCACACACTCCACCCCCCACACCAACACCAAAGCAACCACCTAAGGCATATACC
>KN880870.1:0-14024 GCA_000934385.1 Cylindrobasidium torrendii FP15055 ss-10
AGCTCTAGTGAGTGCCAGGTACTTGATATATCCACTTTGGAAGTTTATGCAGTGTTTAGGCTTCAAAAGAGGACGCCTGGACTCCATTCCTGCCGCCGGAGACCGCAGGAAGAAGTCAAAGTCCTCACAATCTTCGAGCGGTCGTTCTTCAAGCCGACCTAGCCAAGGGCGTTCTCAGGGTGCGCGAGCGTCAACAAAGCAAGGGGAGACATCAACTCCCGGCTCTTCGAAATCCAATGCCAACAACGACAATGCAACGGCTCCTGCGGGCAACAGATCTCGCTGGGTCGATGTTGTCAGTCGAAACGGCATACATCAGGAAAAGGCTCAAGTGTGAAAGTTGACCACAAGCTGACCTGAGGATGGGGCCCCAAACCTGAGTGACCTGGGTGACCTCACTTACCTGGGCCTACCTGGTATGACCTGAGATGATCAGAATGACCTCAAGTGACTTGAAGTGACTTTGGTGACCACAGGCAAACATGTTCTCTCAGGTCAGCCTGGTCAACCTAGGTCAGATTCCCCCACTAGCAATGCCCTCAGCACCCATGGTCAACTAAAGGAGACACCAGCTGTCCAAGGGTGATATCCAAATATATATATTTTTTTTTCATGTACAGGAATTGAACCAACAACCTGGCATAAAAAACAACCGTCGCCTTTCATGTGAACACTGGGAATCGAACCCATGACCTTGACTTTGAGTCAAGGCCCATTGCCCCTTAAGCTATATGTCCACAGACAGTAGCAAATAACGATAGCTAGAATGTTGTCCTTGGACACTACCTGACATAGCGGACTGCGTCCAACATGCCCTCTATTGCTCTTGACTGCTACGGTGGCTTCAGTCTCTCCCCCATATGACGGTGTTCAAGTGATTATAACAGTAGTAGAAAGAGCCAACGTACAAAGATAGTAATAAGTATTATAGGTAGACTGTCTGATATGTATGTAAACTGAGCCAGTTATTAACGTAAAAGTGTGTACATGTATCTAGGACAGACTCATTAGTATCCCAAACCTCTGTAGGAGTCTTGTAGAAGTCAGGTATGAGCATACAGCTCTGACGTATATTGTAGAGTGGCACAATTGACCAGGTAGGATGCCCGTGCTTGTCTAGCTGGACAGAGAGAGACGGCATGTTGTGGGTAGCGCGTTGATGTTTGCTCAGCTTTGGTGGGGTGTACCAATGGATGTACGCCATCGGAATTCCAACCGGCCAGAATGAAGGTAGCGGAACGTCGTTTGACATGATCTTGACCGTCCGGGGCAGCCTGAAGACAAGACAAACACGACCAATACGAGTACCTGATGTTAACATGTTAAAACCACGTTAGCAGTTGCAGAGAAGGATTCACCTTGAAGGCCGACTACTTCAGCATCCTCGTCGCTGAGCACAACCACAGTATCATAACGGCCTCCGTTGAGTGGACTAGCCCTGACCCAGTCGCGCTCCTCATCCAATGGATTATGTAGGCCTTCAGCGCTGAGCTTGAAAGAATAGTATACGTCAATGTTTTGAAAAGGGAGGGTGTCACTGCGGTAAATGGTAGGACGACGTGCACGCTTTTGTTCAATGAGAGTGATGTATTCTGCCAGGTGCTTAGGGAAATCACGGATTCCAAACTCACGAGCAAGTACGCGAAGGTCTTTGCGTGGGTAGCTGGGGCGCTTGGGCAAGAGTACCTGTTGAAAGTACTTTTTGGAAGGGTGTCGCGTGATGGATGCGAGGGTATTCGAGTCTGCCGGCGCAGCGTCGGACTGAGGAGCGGCGTCGGGCTGAGGAGCGGCGTTGGACTGAGGAGCGGTGACTGGCGCAGCGTTGGACTGAGCATTGTCTTCCCGCGCTGCCTTAGACCGGGCTGCGAGGCGTGCAGCTGGTATACCAGTTAGGACACTGCAGATCACTAGAAAGCTTGCGACGCACCTTTTTCCTTCTCAGCCCATCCAAGGAAGCCTTCAAAGGCGTGCACCGTCTCTTGCCGTGTCACCCACTGTGTCATCTGCGGGTACTCGTTGCGTCGGTTGGATGCGCGCCAGCCGTTTTTGGTAAACTCGATATGAAGTCTCTCGAACATTTCAGTGTTAAAGTTATTGGTCGTTCCAAAAAGACGTATGCCATCAACGTAGTGCACCAGTGAATGTATCTTGGGAATGAGGAAATCTTCACGGATGTCAAGGTCTAAGAAGATTTGCTTGTTGGAACGCCATAAGGCCAGAGCGTCGTCCATGTAACCAAGTGTAGTGTCATCGTGGGTAGGATATTGAGCAAGATAAATGAAGTCGAGGATTGCGCGGCACGCAGTAACGGCAGCGCGAGGAAGCACGTCGTGAACGCAGCCCAGCAGAATCTTGGCCATGTTCTTCCTCTCAGTGCCGCTGACCTGAGATAGCGCACTGATGCCATTCTTGAAATGACGAAGGCCAACGGCTGGTGGAAGGCAGCGAATGCGGCGGTCGAGCTCCTTCTCAGTGAGCAGTTTCTGACACCATGCAACCAGATATTTGACGACTCCTTGATACAACTGATGGAGAACGTCCGGCATTTGGGATACGTGAATGTTGGTGAAAGGAAGGTTCTCCCAAAATGGGTTGGGGACGTTGCCGTTGACATTCGCGTCCGAGCAGAATTCGATGTATTTTGTAGTAGATGTGGCCGAGTCAGCGGCAGCTTGCATGGTATCTAGGGTATCGTCCGGTGTGCGAAGATCGTGGGGGTTGTCGTCGTCGAGGTCTAGCGGTCCAGCCTTGCACTTGGGGCACGAGCCGTACTTGCTGCACGTAACCAGACATTGTTCCGGATAGTCTGCTACATATGCAGCCAAGATGGGATGGACACGACGAACAGCGCCATCACCACCAATCATCTCAACGCCTTTCTTTCCGGCCACAACAAGGGGCTCGAACAAGACGGTCATGGCAGCGTGGAATGCTTGCTGGTAGCGTGCGGATACCTGGCGCTTGGAGTGTCCGACCTTGGCAACCTTGTCGACGGGCAGGTATGCAACAAGTATGCAGGCCTGCTCAGATGGACGTCGGCGGGTTGCGTTTGGTATATTGCCCAGTGTCAGATAGACGGGGTATGCGACACGTCCCCCCGAGAACTGCGTTAATTGCGTCTTATCGGTCGAAATGATGAGAGACGCAAGTGTTGCACCTTCAGGTAGTTGATCCTGGAAGCAGTCAGCACTATGCACCGATGTAGCAGATAAATGAATACCTGCACAATCCACCACCATTCCGCTGTCCACATCTCTGTGTATAGGCGGTTTTCCTTTTCTGCATCGGAGAACATCTGTTTTGGTTTGAAGACGATACGGTCGGCAAGTTCGGGCTTCCCCCAGAGCGCTTGAACTGCCTCAAGAATGTCGCGGTGCAGTAAAACAAAAGGTTCTTCATCTGGCTTGTCGTTGAAGTAGATTCGTTTGGACATCCATTCCCCGGCGCGAAGAGGGACTTCGGCAAGTGATTTGTGAAGGCCAGCCGTGTTCTTGAACGACAGACCAAGGCGCTCCTTTACCTAGAAAAGAATGAGTGTGCTGTTAGCAATCAGAGGGAAAGAACGCACTCCTTCGATTTCGAGTAGTCTGTTGAATGACGAATGTCCAATGCCGTCTTTCACCATCCACCTAGCTATCTCCCAGTCTAACTTGGACGCGAAGGGGTGGTAAATGTTGATATCCGAGAGGTCTGGCTCCCCGGTCCCATCCATCGCGTCGTCGTAGCCAAGAGGTGACTTGAAGTGAGCAGCCCAGCGCTTGTGAACGTGTTTCTTCATACGGATTTTCCGTCCAGCAGTGGGATGCTCGATGAAATGGTCTGTGTCTGCCGAATCGTCTGCGTCCATGTATCGAGGTTTCGCGCCAGCCATGCGTTCTAAACGATTCTTGAGAGTCGAAGGACCAGGCCCCGCTTCACCAAGCTCTACGGTGGGAGGTGCTTCCAGAACCTCGAACAGCTCGCCGTGCTGAACTTCCAGAAGCTCCTGCATGAACTCGAAGGCGTGCATGGCGGTCTCTTGCTCGTCGTCATCTTCAGGCTCGTCTTCTGGTTTGGACAAGGGTTGAGCATCAGGTGAGGAAGTCTTCGAGTCTGCGGGGTGTGCATTGCCTTCCCCAGAAGCATAAGGGGTATGGGCATCCTCCGGAGCATCATCGTCGTTCCAGATGGTTGCGTTGACGTCGTTCACTGTTCCGGGACGTATGGCGGTTTGTTTGCGGTGCCTCGCCTTGACATGGGTATACGCGACGCTCAGCCAACGCCGGCAAGCAGGTGTGTGTGTCATGTGTGCATTCATCGAGCGCCATGTTGGCCACATACGCGCGCAATGAGGGTTCAGGCAGGTCGAAACTTGCAAAGACATCGTTGACCGGCTGTATACAATCAGCCAGTGCTTCTCTTGTATCGAGAACTGCAAGAAACGTACCGAAATATAGCAATGCTGGTGCGAAACTGGGAACGCAGTTGGTACAGGCCTTGTATATGTATCGAGTGTCCGAAAATGTGCTGCAACCTGTACAGGGAAGTCTTGCCAGGACCACCGCGGCCGTTAGACGTCTTCATCTCACTCCAGGTAGGGTAGATGGGCACAGATAGCGCGGGAATGAAATCGAAAAAAGCCGAACATGCTTATGACGCACCTGAAGCACCATGAGCACGCACTGAAGGCCTTGTTTGACGGCTATCCTCCTTGTAGCAGGCTCCTAAGTCCTCGGGGTATGTTTCCGGGTGGCCCAACGGTGACCTTGCATATGCCGTCCACGAGGGAAGGCAAAGTCGACAAATTTGGCTTATGGAGATCGAGTCTGCATAAGACCAAATACTGCGAGAATGTGTCTGGCAGCAGTGAAATGACTTCGAGGAGGCTCGAAAGCGTCACACGAAGGAGAGAAGGGATCCAGGTTGTAATGGCGCATGGAGATCGTGGTGGTGGAAAGCAAGAAATCAGTGCGTCACCGATCGCGTCTGTCAATCTCTGCATTCTGCCACCACCACCACCACCACGCGTCGACAGCATACCCCCGACCTCTGGACACCCATAGCACCATTGGACACTTTCGAGTCTCCAATTCTACGGACGCTTTCATAGCCTCCAGGACGCTTTCTTAGCCTCCAGTGCCCATACCACTAGCTGCTTTCCGAAGCAACTCGGCCTTATTTCCTACGGTCAAAGCCCACTGGATTCGATTTTCGGCATCTCTCAGCCTCTCCTCATTCCTTGGACAATTGCTCTTCTTTGTCACTGTGACAAGCATCCACAGGTGTGTATAGTATCTTCCCCATGTTATGCCGTCTCATGGGAAAGCCAGCTTGACATTCTGTATTGTCTCCGCCAGTTTACTCCCCTCAACATCCATTTCTTCCATCTTGTATGTTCCCGTCTCATTCTCGCTCTATCCGATCTCATGTGCGACCTCCAGCATATCCATCCAGCATGAGTACAACATTCCAGAGCTCGCCGCCGCAATGGCAAGGAGCAGACGAACGATTTCCTGAGGGACGCCTCGGTGCACGCTTTGGTCCCCTGGTGGTCTCAACACCGAATGCCTCTGTCATGTACGCGCCACTGTACGACCAGGATATCACAGTTCGCATGCGCAAAGGCTACCATTTCGGCCTTCACGACCCGTTTTCGCACCCTCAACCACACCATGGGCCGACACGCTATCTGATGTGTGTGCCCGCGCCCACCAAAACCGGAGAGAACGCCATCCTTTTCCTCGGCCTACGAGAGCGCAAAGAATGGGAGCCAAGATACGGGGATGGAGCAGTTACAGGTTTGGGATCTATCATACCAGAGTTGGTGGATGCGCTGGTGAAACGGGGTACACAATTGGTAGACGAAGTGGACATGTTCTCGGAGGATATCACTGCTGGGAGGATTCCAGGTGTGCAGGCTGAGGTGCCAAACGAGCGGGTGAAGAAGTTCAAATGGTATCTCAAGTTCTATCTTCGGACAGTTGCTCAAGAAGGGTCATTCGACGACTGTGAACTTCGATGGAGCTGTGCGCGGCGCCTTCAACTCGAGATCTGCGCGTACATCAAATACTTTCGGACCTATCGCGCCTTGTTCCATGATTTACCTCTCATTCCCCGCCCCACCGACGACACACTCATGGGCTGTATTACGAACAACTACGTTGTGGCTACAGAGGTGTATACCGTTGGCTTGCCCGTTTGGTTTGTCTACAAGGGTCTCGGATGCAGGCCAACCGATTTTCGTCGTTTCCTCAATGAGAAAGAGACGCAGGATATTATGCATGCGTCGTTTATACCCCCAAGACCTGTCCAAATGGGTAGCTCGCCATCCTCGGACCATCGTTTCTTGTCCCTTCGCCATCACCCGCTTGCACTCCTACTGTGGCAGGGGAAAGCAGACGACCCTCGACGCTTCACCGTCATGACACAGGTGTTTCGCGGCGAGAAGCAAGCTGTCTCAAGTCGCTTGCCGCCCGTCGCTCCCATCCTATCCTCGAGGTCAACGTCCGCTTCGACATCAGCCTCAGCCTTGACCGCGGCATCCACTTCAACTGCCCACCACACCACTCCATCCGCACCTGTGGCCGCACAGGCATCTTCCAAGCGCACTCGAGTGGATTCCTCCGGCGGCTTGTCTCACAAGAAAGCAAAGAAGACTCGCGCGATGGGAAGCAATAGTCAGGGTGCCTCTCAGTCCGAGCCGCAAGCTGCAGCTGCTCGTTCGCGGTTTGATGAGCCTTTGGACCAGCAACAGCTACTTCCGGCCCCAATTCGCGTGATTCTACGCGCCCAGGCAAGTGTCAAGCAGGAGTTGAATATGCATCCAAATGCCCGTGCCATCATGGCAAAACTCCCCGGACTCGACCCCCATTACAGCGGGTTTGTGGTCCCCGACGGCTCCCAAATTGCCAGCATGACGATGTCGGCAACTCAGGCAGGCGCCATCGTTAACTCTATACGCTTCCGCACGTTGTGGCACTACCGCGCTCGCTCCATCATGTCTCCGGTGTACAGCGTTGAGCTTGTCAAGGCTCAGGTCTGGCGATCTGTCATTGGCTTGGATGTTCTGGGCTTCCGTACAGCACAAGACGATAGTCCGACAACTAGTACAGCACAAGATAAGAAGCCGACAACTAGCAAGCGGCATGGCCAGAGTGCGCAGGACAAACGTGATGCAGCGCTGGATGCTTTGAACAAAACGATGGAGGCGTCTGGCATCCAGGTATGCAATTGACCATTTCACACTCACCGCACATTACTTACACTTTTAGATGTCGCTTGAGCCTGGAGATGTTCGCAAGAGCCGCGCAGTATGGCAGGGTGTCACTATCGAGTATAACACCACACTTCCAAGCCGTTACATTTGCCGTAGCGTTCTGTGGGAGTTATATGAGCTCAACTTTCGCTCGGAGTTTCTGCTTGCCGACTTCTTCTTGTACGACTGGGACAGAGAGGCCCAAAAGCCAGCAAGCAAGGAAATTTCACCTGGTGAGCGGCGCTTGTTACTCTGCGAATGGATGGAGTACTGGGATGGCGATGTTGTACCAGAGGACTCTCTGTACGGAGCGGAGCCCACCGGTTTCGCGTCGCCTCATCGCGCCAGCCATGCGCGCGCAACTCTGTCTTTTCTTCGTGCTATGAGTAGCTGGACCGGAATTGGACAGGTGCCAGAGGGATTGGAGGACGAAGCGACCAGGATCGAGGCTGAGGGTCAGCAAGCTACAGATGCAATGGTCGATGCTTGGGAAGAGGCGGTCTGGCAGCATTACATTAAGGCTTACTTCAAGCTGTTTGGGCGCCCTCCTACCGTACCACGAATCATGCCTGCACGAGACTAACGGACATATTATTCCTCCTCTTTTTTTTTATCTACGCGTCTATGTACAAATACGTATATATCTATCATACTCGTTGATGCTAACTTGGCTAAAAGTGTCCTCACACGTGTAACACCTTTGTTTGCGCCTTTCGCGCGTTGTCCGGGTGGTGGTTGATTCATCTGTACCGTGCGGCGTGATTTCGTGGCCTGAGTGATTGTTTCCCGCAAGCATGTGATTGCGTCTGACAAACTCCGACGGCAGAGGCTTGATCGTGACGCACTTTCTCTCCTTTCGACCATCACCTCCACTCTTTACAACCCCGGCGCTCGTTCCAATCCCACTCCCGTCTCTTCTGCAAGACGACTCCTCTTCATGAGCAGTCGGACTCCTCTTCTTGAGCAGTCATCACCGTATTTGAACCGCTTTTCATAAGCCGTTCAACTAGCGCCCCTCTTCTTGAGCTGCGCGGTACACGTCCAAACACTATTCCCGTTCCCTCCAATGGCCAGAAAAAATCCTCCCCGGAAGTCCAGGAAAGCACAGCCGAAGCAGTCACCAGTGGTGTCAAGAAGGTCAAAGACAGCGAAGGTAAGCTTTTTTTTCATTTTGCACATCGTCCTATTCTCTACACCGTTTTCATCGCTTTAGAGAAACGGACGGCCTTTGGTGGCTGTCTGTACTCTTATGCTGATGCTTTCTGTGTTTGATGCTGTGTTAGAGCAACCGACGGCCTTTGGTGGCTGGCTGTACTCTACACAAATTCTATCTTTGACGTATTTTGTATTCTACATTACCGATGCACTTCTTCATTTACTGATACATCTGGAGGCCGTCTGCTCATCAGCGCAAGTCAAACGCGCTTCCACCAGCAATCTCTTCGAGGGAGATTTATCCGACCTCTCTGACTCCGACGGCGACGATGAGCACACCGACAACGAGGACAACCTCTCTGATTCCGGCTCTGAATACGGAGACTTGGCTCCCAAGTCGCGTCAGACCAACACATGCAAACGGCGCAGCCCCGCATCTGCTCGAAGCCGCGCTCGGCCCCAAGCTCCCATCCCTCGTCGAGCTCTCCCTCCGCACTCCAACACGTCGGTACCCCGTGTGGTACCGTACATCAAGCCAGCAGCAGTGACAGAGCTCAAGAACGCCCAGGAACCCCCGCGTCCAGCCTCTGGGCAAAAACGCAAGAAGCAGAGTCAGGCGCAGGCGGCCAAGCAAAAGGAGAGGAAGAAAGAGAAGAAGAAGGCCAAGAGGACCGAACAAAGGCGAACACAAGACATCCGGGACTCATGGCGTCGCTGCCTGGATTCTGCGCGACCGGTTATGCTGCCATTGTTCGATATCACGCAGCGCCCACTCACCGAAGGCGGCTGGCACGGGTGGCCGAGACATGGCATCAAGCGTCGTACCGACCGCGACATTGACGAGCTTGTTACATGTGGCATTCAGATCTACTCCTTGGAGAATTCGGCTGGCGCAGACGTCCCCATCCTCGACCGAAACCTCAGGCGGTGGGGCCTTTACAGATGTGTGGACCAGAGCTCCGACGGACAGGCTCGCCAGGCAGAGCAAACCGAATCGATGAAGATAGCGGCGGGGTCAACACGATGGAAAGATGGCGGCCGCGGGAATTTTGGTGTGGGGAGAGACGGTGTGATGCATGAGCAAGGTACACAGGTATGCACCTGATTTTCTGGAAGCTATCATCCACTCAGCAGAGCACAGCGTCCATGGCGCCCAGCAAACACGCCCAAGCAGCGCGATGCAATGCAACTCATCTTCGACAACGAGGCATGGAAAAAAGACGCCCAACAAAGCGATAGTAAGTCCATATTCACAGTTATTAATTGTGCGCTGAACAAAAGAAGTCGCCTGGCAAACGTTCAACCCCACGATGCACAAGTTACATTGTGATGTGAGGAAGGCGCTCGAGTATCAATTCGACGACCTGCATTGGAATTGGGATACTCTGCCTCAAGGCCTAACAACGTTCAATTTCGGGCCTCAAGTTGTCTGCAGGGACCACGCCGACCCCAAGGATTTCCCAACCTGGGCCAATTTGAAGGCATTCGGGGATTTTGATCATAAGCGCGGAGGCCACGTTGTATTCTGGGATCTCGGTATCGCTATTGAGCTCCCGCCTGGCGCAGAGATATGGTTTCCGAGTGCTCTCTTGCTACATTCAAACACAGTAATTGGAAAACACGAAACTCGTTATTCAGCCACTTCCTACTCGAGCGGCGGAGCTTTTCAATGGGTCTATCGCGGTGGATTGTGGCCCGAGTACCATGACGAGGCCTTCCCTGATGTAGCCGAGCTCAATGAGCACCGCGCAGCTGCCTTCTGGGATATTGCATTCCCTGTTTGGAACTAGATTGCCCCCTACCCATGTCGCGGTCTCCTTCTCAAGCCCGCCTGCAATTTCCGTCGCCCTCGGACACAGAATCTTACTTTGAACTCATGTCACAGACCTTTACATCCGACTTGCCTTAGACATATTCACACTGTACATTACGTTACAGCCTCTTCATAATTTCTTAGTTGTAACCTAAAACCGCGGTTTCCGATATCTGAATTACTTGCTCGGCTGGACTCGCACCACTAACCCAAGGGTATATAAAGGTGAGCCTGTCTGTCGTCGTTCCCTCTGCGCTTATCCCCCCATATCCTTTGCTATGCCCAAGAAGACTGCCCCAAAGACGACTCGCAAGGCCACTTCCAAGAAGGCCGAACCTACCGCCGCCAATCGCAGTCTGACTCGCTCTCAAAAGAGCGCGCCGGGCTCCCTGCGTGAGCTTGCAGCTAAGGATGCTTCAGAGGCTACTCCTTAGCAGAGCGTACGCCGTCGTGCCTCTCAGCCATTGCGCCAGCCAGTCGAACAACCTACCCCATCGAAGAGCAAGGCCAAGACCGCTGAGACAGGTGCTGCGTCAACAAAGGCTAGCAAGGCCCTTGCCAAACGCAAACAGGATGCCAAAGACAAAGGTACGCCCCCGCTCAACCACCGGCGCGTCGGTGTACTAATTGCGCCAATTAGAGTCTCGTCATCGCGCGCAGCTAATCCGAGAGAGCGAACGCAACGAGGAAGCTCAAAGCGAAGATGATGAAGACGCATTGCAGCCTCGCAAGCCCAAGTACTCTGCCTCTTCCCTCGGATTCCGCTCCATTGTTCAAGACGACGATGAGGAAGACGACGACGACGAAGAAGAGAACTCTGAACCCGAACAACTACAGGAAGAAGATCATGATCCCGACGATGGCAGCAGTGGTTCGGAGATTGCCCTTGACGTCCGCAAAATGGTAAGCGACAACAAATGACTTGAAGACTTGTTGAGCTAATTCATCCTTAGGATTTCGAGGTCGTCAAATCTATGCCTACTACGCCGGCTCGGAAGCGCTCGCGCTCCCAGGTCAGCCCTCAGCAGATCAAGCAGCGCAAGAAGCAGGTCACTATAAAGGAATCTTCCGTCGCTCGCAGAAAAGAGAACACCTACGCTCTGCCCGACAACCTTGAAATTGACAACAACTCCGACGATGAGGAGGACGCCGACGAGGACGGAGAGGGCTTCATTACGCCAGAGCAGGCGGTTCGAAAGTACAAATACGTGATGGATGATTTTCCTGCCGATGTACAAGTCATCATCACCGCTGCAAAGCCGTTTGTGCGTCACTGGTTTGCCTCAATGAATCTTTGGATCTGTACAAAGGGAATGCCCAAGTCTGCCGCCTACGGCCCAGTGCTCAACATGTGGCTTTCGTCTGGGGAAGGCGTCCCCCGTGGCGCTCGGAAGGTGCTCAAGAAGATCAGCTACGACCCGCCTAAGTTCGAGAAGCTGTGTAAGATGGTAAGCACCCTCTTTCTTGCTCTAGCGCAGGCTGATTCTGGTGTAGTTCAACTACATTCGCACCGACTTCATCAAGAACGGCCTCGAGTGCGTTCGGGCAGAGCTTGGCACCATCGGGATCCCAGGCAACAAGCACAAGGACATCATTAAGCTTGAGATCGCTTGGTTGCTCGGCGAAGACGAGCCGTACCATTGCGGAGGGCTTGATGTTGCGGTGCGTATCATCACTATCACGACGCTTGTCCTTACACTAATTGTCGCTGTAGAACCGAAAATTCACCAAAAAACTTGCCTTCCTTGCTCCTTGGATCGTCAACAGTGCGCGCAGCTGGATGTTCACAAGGAAAGGCAAGTAAGATGCCTATGTTGTTGCCCAGATAATCAGGATCAAGCGCATCCCGGGCCCTACCTTGGTGATGTTACTCACCTATGTAAGTTCGCTTTGGGCTTGTGAATACTAGACTTACACAAGTACGCAGTTCGAGCACTGTCTTGGGGAGTGGTCTTTGGGTACAAATGTTGCAAAGAAACCCTTCACAGAGGCGTGGTCTGTTAGGTGCGCCTCTTACAATCCATCAGCCTATCTATACCTTACATACTTACACTCCCCTAGGTATGGGAAACTTCTTCGAAACTTGAACCAGATGATTGCCAAGGCGCCTGTCTGGTGGGCCAATCTATCAAGCCATCTGTTTGAATGCATTTGGTACGTCGCTCGTCTTGTCTTTTCTGATACTGACCTTGTTGCAATAGCGTCCAAGGCGGCAGCGACTTCTTGCTTGCCGAAGAAGATGAGAACCTGGACGAAGAGTACGACTTTGCGGCTATGGATGCTGAGGCGCAGGCAGAATGGGTTGAGCGCTACCCTAAGACCGACATCGACGCCCTTCACAAGGTCATCATCAAGCAGGACATCATCAACATTGGCGACGGCTTTGATTCTGGCAAGGAGGACTTCGAGTCTGAGGATGAGAGCGAGGGCGAGGAGAAGCAGCCAGAGGAGGTGCAGGTTAAAGTCGGCAATGGTGTTGGAGACGCACACGCTGGCGGGGTGAACAAGGGCGGAGAGGCCGTTTTGGTTGCGGGCGTGGGGGCTGAAGATGGTGGTGAGAGTAGCGGTCTCACTGGCGAGGCCGTTGCTGATAACACTGTTGCTGTCGCTGGCGATGCCGTGGCGGGCGACGTTGATGCATCCACCACTTCTCCAAGTCAGGCTCTCGATTCCTAGATGGTAATACATGGACATTTTCCGTAGCTACGTACCTCTATCTACATGCATTATTCTACTTGTAGTTACGATGCATGAACTTTTATCTTAGTATATCAAACACTGATTGCGTATTGTTCTATGCATGACCGTATGAGATCTAAGACTGGCCGCGCACAACCTAAGACCAACCACCTGTAATTGTGGCTGGCCTGTGTGCAGCTTGAGACTGACCAAGACCAACCTTATGCCACTTGAGACTGACCATACACAACTTTGAGAGTTACTTGATGCAACTTTGAGAGCAACCGAGCGCAACTCAAGACTGACTGTATGCAATCTGAGGTTGACTTGAGGTGGACCGTATGTGACCTGAGATAGACTGCTTACAACTTGAAGTCACCTGTTTGCAACTTGAGACTGGCCTTTATTCAACCAGAGGCTGACCGTATGTGACCGTGACTGACGTCATGCCAACCTGAGTCTAACCGGTGGTTGACTTGGCCCAACCTTGGGTTGACTGTAGCTTTATCTTAGGCAGAAATATTTCCCTTAGGTCAGACGGAGGTTGCCCTTATTAGAGATCAAGTTACCCTAAGGCAAACCATGGTCAGCCGTAGGGTTGTCCTCTGGTTGAACTTAGGTTGAACTGAGGCTAGCCAAGGTCAGAGAGGTGTCATGCCCATTGTCTGAGGTCAGCCTTCACTAGCCTTTGAAGAAATTCCTGCCTAAGATAAAAGCTGCAGTCAGCCGAGGTCATTTCTGACCTCAGATAACCTCAGCCGCCCACAGTTGACTGCAGGTAACCTGGATAGTTTAGGTGTTTCCTGATGTCCGAGTCTGAGCTTCAGCTTGAAACGGTAGGCAATTTCTTTTGTTTGGAGACGAACACTACTTACCTACCACCCCCAGGCCATCGCTCTAATGATTGCGAGCAAGGTTTCGCAACGGAAAGCAGATTCCTCCTCCGGTGCCAGCCATCCTGCAGGGGTCCGCAAACGGTCGCGCAAAACCCGCCCATCCCGTGTGACAGAGGAGCCTGCAAGACTGGCAGCTGTCGAGGCTGACATGGGTGCCATCCGCAAACGCATGGATGCGGCGGAGTCCTTGTGGGGTGTTGGCAACCTTTGCACACAGTTTGGAGAAATTATGGAGGTGAGTACATCT
>KN880871.1:0-14001 GCA_000934385.1 Cylindrobasidium torrendii FP15055 ss-10
AAACCTAGGTCAACTATAGGTATACCAATGGTCATTCATAGGTTCACTTAATGGTAGCCTAAGAGCACTCTTAGGTCTAATAAAGGTCATGATATTCTAGGTATAAGCAACTCTAAGACAGCATTCACACAAAAGATAAAAGGTGTAAATCTCAATTTATTGGGTAGTTATCAAAGTTATACACTACTATATAAGTATTATATGTGATTCTCAAGCCACAGGCTTGCTTTGGGGATATAACCCTATGATATTTATATGTAGAGAGTATGCCAAAGGTACTGGCATACCCGATCTGCAATCAGTTCGAAATATAATTATAATCCTGAGGAGTTATGGGGTGATCGGGGTGGGGGCCAGTGTGGCGCCAGCTGATCAAGCAGGGCACGATGAGGTAGACGAAAGTGAGGAAACCTGACTCCAGTGCATATTTAAGAGTATAGCTAGTATGTATACACTATTATTAAGTATTCTTAGTTGTAGGGTAGATGCTGAGGTGCATTCTCGCATGCAAGTCAGCAATAGCGCGCATCCGCTTCCTCTGACCTATGACCAGGCATGTAATATTCATCATGTTCTGTATATAGGTAGTTGAAATTAAAAGATATCATTTGGAAGTACAATGAAAGCAGTTGAGGGTGGATGGTAAAGCCTTGTATTGATTAATGTTGTAGGTAGCCAGGTTGCGTATGCCCGCTCGTATACTGCACATACTACGCCAACACTTGATGTCAAGATTGAACCAAACATGCTTTAAGATACATTGCGGCTACGGAATATATCTCTCACGTAAATATCTCTGAGCCTATGAACTTGGAGTTTTGTCTCACGATACATGTTCGTCTGCGTATGCCCGTTATTCTTGATCGGGAACTCACACAGGGAGTCAACGTGTCAGCCGTCTATCAAAGTTGTAGTGGCTGCAGCAGCAAGTAAGCGAAGGTCTTTCTAATCATGTTCTTTATATAGGTAATTTAAATCAAAAGATATCATTCCAAGGTACATCAACGTCCGGTGTGAGCAAGTTGCGTATGCCCGCTCTTGTAGTGTACGTACTGCACCGACACCTATCAACAATTTGTAGCCTTACATAGTTGATTGTATGTTATGAATACAGAATATATCTTATGTGTGTCCATCAACTTGAAGTCTGATCTCGCGGTACATCGTCTTTGCATGTGCCCGCTATTAATCCTGATCAGGACCTCACCCGGGAGTCAAGTCGTCAGCCACCTATTGGACTCGCAATGGCTGAAAGAGCAACAAACAAAGGTAGATTACGCCCAAACGGTGCCGGAATGAACATAAGTAGTAGCTACAGGATGGAACCACCGCTTCGACTGATGGTCAGCAATCCACGCGACCCCGTACGCCGTGTGCCCACTCGTCTTGAGGTCTCCCTCCTTGGTACAAAGAACATGTGCAGTCGCAAATAAGCGGCAGTCACGGCTGTAAAAGTGAACCGTCCAATGCCAGTCGTGGAGCTTCATCTCACGCGTGTAAGATCGATGAGGTCTCTTGCTGGAAATGGGTCAGAGGATACGCGAACGGGCAAACGAAGTGTACTTACGCAATGACAACATGACGCGCCGCACGCAGCATGTTAAGACGCTCGAACTCGACGTATGCAGCATCGAAGATCGGACGGACCAACGAAAGGTCGATTTTTCCACCGGGAGTGCACATTATCCACTCTGCCAATCCAGCGGGGTCGTACATTGGCGTCTGAGCGATGGTCCATCGTTGCAAAGGCATTGGTGTACACTGGTCGCAGAGAAAAGGAGAAACGATGTGAAATGAACAACAAAGAGGCGAAGAGGACAGAGCAACGCGAGGAACCTGTGTACGGACACACGCAAAGCAGCACACGGAATAGGGAGAGGCAATCTCCGTCAGCCGCGCAATGTGCAGCAACCAACGACGGGATTGTACGAGAGTGGAATTGATGAGGGGACAAAGAGGGTATTGTCCGACGGATGGTACGCGGACGGGGTAGGGAATCGAAAGGAATCGCACACAAAGCGCAGATGGAATACGAATGTCGTTGTGAGCGTTAAAGAGACCTGCGTGATGATACGGTCAGACACGTCGCAGGACAGGAAACGAGTGGCAGACGCGATAGCAGGAGCACGGCCAAAGGCACGTGTGTGTCTGAATCGCTCGATTCCAAGATATTCGGAAGATGGGAGGAAGGAGTGTGCTTATGGAATAGAAGTAGATGTGGTGTGGAAAGGTGATAGAGGAAAGAAAGAGGAGCGGACGTACGATGCAGCCTGCCTGTGCAAAACGTTGACCCTCCCTCGTACACCTGAAACCCAACGCTAAAATATGTCCGCGTGTTGCGTATGGTCCTCCTGGAAGCGTCGAAACTGGTCTTTGATGACTGTTTGCGGAGGTGACGGTGGTGGGGAAAGAAGCAATGAAAACTTCCGTCGATTGCGTACGCGCGTACACTTGGATCGTGCCTGACCCGGCGCCGGAACAGATTAGTATCAGCTTTGGCGCCTATTCTTCGATTGCCGCCGGGCGTCTATTCTACATGCGAATTCTCTGTACGCCGTGTGCACATGCGTCCGCACTCTTCATGCTTATTCCGACATAAGCACTAGCATTGACTTCATGCGCCCCTGGCCATGTTTGGACGCGTATGTCCGCACGGAGCTTTGCGCCTACCGCTTTGTGAGGAATGTACGTGCGGCTTAAGCAAGTCCACTCGTCCGCTTCCGACTTAGTTAAAAGGCTTACCACTTTGGCCGTCCTAGAGCATGCTCACAGCAAATCTTTGCTCATTGAGTGTAGCCGATACCCAATGTACGCGCATACGCTTTATACGTTCTCGACCAACTTCTCACTGATTAATGTCTGGTATCAATCTTTTTGTAGTTGTAGTCCCAGCATCTAATATTCCTTGAAGCTGCTATCTGAAGATATGTATTCCTCTGACGTTTGTTCACGGCCAGAGGTTGCACCTTTCGCACGTCCGTGATTGTCAGCCGATATCATTGCTTTGCTTGACTATCTTATCTACTACATGACCGTATACGCAACACACTTTAAAGATTCCACACACGCTGTACCCCTTTCGCCTATTATTATTCTTACCTTCCTTCACCGCATTCATTTGACATTGAGCTAACGTGCATACGTCCACCTCCCAAAATGATCGGTCGTATTGCCCTCAGTCTTGGATGAAAGCGTATGCCCGCACACGACTGTCACAAATCTGAATCAACCATACAGACACCGATTCCAAGTACATGCGCCGATCTTTTCCAACAATGTCTGTAGTTAAGACACGTTCTTCATATTTCCTGTGTCACGCTTATGCAAATGCAAGCCAACACACATACACTAACTATTCCTTGATCTCCTGGGCTTGTCCCTGCAAGTCCAACATACGTATGGCCGCACACGACTGTAGATAAAGACACGATGGCCACACAATGTGCATACACACACGGTAACAGTGCATCTCTCGACCTCTGCCTCTGCCGCGTTGCTTCTACCTCCGAGAGTTTGATTAGAAGGCCAGAAAACCTGCGTTCAAAGTGTCCTCGAGCACACATATGTTGCACACTACACGTTCCTCAACCATCATTCACACAACCTTCCCCGCATACCCATTCGTCAAATTACCTCTCAATTGCCGTATTCACTTCACTCCACGACCCACGGTAGTTATTGATCATCGGTCACGTCGGAAACCTGTCAAGTCATCACCCCTGCACTCTCTGTGTATATAACCCAGCCTTGCTGTTGACACACACATCCATCACCATCCATGGCCTCCACCGCTGAACAACATTCTCGTCTTCGTTATGAGGTCGTGTCATTGCGCCGCCTGTTGCTGCCTTGGATCGCGAGACTTCTTGTACGCGAAGACGGTCTAATGCTCCTGTTGCAGGGCAACGAGCATATCACGCCCCGCACACAGAGGGAACTCAGCCGCAGCCAGGCCGTCGTTCTCCAGGACAAGCGCCCACCCTCAATTGAGACCTTCTGGGTTCCAATCTACCAGGCTGTCTACCAGACGGTGGTATGTGGTTTTTCATAATCGTTCGCTGCGCTATCATTTCATTTCTCTTCATTCTCAATCTCTTCCCCAGGATTGGTTTCACAACACCATATCCGAAGACGACGATGATGCCACGGCACTCGAGTTGGAGGTTGTCAAGGTGCTCGCGTACATGCTCTCTGAGTGGCCATTTCCCGTCAATGGCATCTTCACCAGGCCAAATCCCATGCTTCCGGACAACGAACTCGCACGTGTGCGGCAGATGGCGCCGACCGAGGTGTGGGCCCATGTCAGGCATCGCATCCATCTCAACCCCGACTACATGCTCGAGGTTCTGGTGATTCCAAGGCTCTTCGTTTCAATGCACATTGCTGATCCTGCGTATAGGATCATGCAGCACGTACACTGATGCTCCGCTCGTACGAGGACGAAGCATTTAGGCCAGTGAAATATGTACCATCAGGAGCTGGTCCGCAGACAACAATCGCGCATGTAGAAGAGGTCAAGCGTCTTGAGAATGCAGTTAGGGTAATGATCCGGAAAACACCTGCTGGCCCCAGCAAGTGACACACCAAGTTTGTACGGTAGCTAATGAAATAAACTCTGCGGAATGAATGCCGTTCGAAGGGATCAATGTAGTTCTTCATGCACTGGTGATAGAAAAATAAACATGCAAGTCTTGAATGCGGGTTCCCTAACGGCCTTACGATATCATGAGATAGACAGTTGAGCAATGAAAACAATGTATCATACCTGAACAAGGCTAGCAATATGTATGTGAGAGTATTTGGCTAGACAATCATATAAGTCATACATTCCCGTATATTCTAAACCATTGGAAGAGTCAACGACACAGTGCCCACTTGCCAGCGATCATTCCCTCCGTCTTCGTGTGGCCTATCTCTTTAATATTCAACTAACGTGCATACATTTATACTCCGAACATCATCTTGTGACTACTTTAGCGTGTACGCTTACATCAGTCTGGTCTGCCTCTGCTGATCAGAAGCGAGTGTTCGCACACAGTCACTTATAAATTTCGACCCAACGAGTTGCGGATTCCAATGCGACAATGAATCGTTGCCTCTTCTTCGGAGCGTGCACTCGCATGTACGAAGCCGTCATATATTAAATACACTACAAATGGCGCACAATCCAATACAGTTACTAAGCCAATGAGCATAATACACAAAGATTAACCTTTGAACAAATGCGACGGCTTAATGTGAATAGCAGGGTCGCTCTTCCTGCGAGCGGCCTGAATCGCATCCACACCCCTCTTTGTTAGTTGAATGGAAGTACCAAAACGAGTCGCATTGGGTGGCTCGGAGCCCATCAGAGTACCATGAGGGTCCTCCTTCCCGCGCCACATGATTTCGACAAGCCCCTTTGCCCTAGTAGATATGTGTGAGTGGGATACACGACGCTAAGCGCGTACGGACGTACTTCTGAAATCGGACTCCCATGTTATACTCCCCCCAAACAAATTCCCCACCAGGGATACAGTCATGGTCGAAGGCCGGATTCAGGCGAAAGACGATGCGACTCTTACCATCGACCTCGGCAGTGAACTCCTCAGCTACCCACCACCACCCGTAGGCAAGAGAACAGAAGTCGTTGTCACGGTGAAGGGCGTTCGCAAAGTCCCTCCTCGTAATTGTGAGCGAGTTCGCACCGGTGTACTCAGTTGGCTCGCCCACCCAGGTCCAATTGGCAAACGAGGGAATGTTATGTCTAGATAGTTCAGCCCTCCACTATGACGGTGCATAGGACGTTGCTTACTCTGCGGCGACAGCTTCCATAGTAGCCATAGGCCCAGGGAGGAAGGAGCCAAATGCGTTCATGTACTCCGATCTCACCAACTCCAGCTGACCAGAGGTCTCTTGTTCGATGACGCTGAAAGGATTGCGTTAGACGTGTCAGGGTCAGCACAACATAGAGACGTACCCCCCCATTTCGCCTTTTTTGGAGGCGTAACGCGACACCGTGGTGTTGGGTTCCTGCGAAAGGTGCCACCCCATCCCGTACATCTCACCTTTTCCTTTGAATTTCTGGTCCTTAGCGGACGCCCCGCCGTTCATGGACTGCAACAGCTAAACGTGAATGCCTTCGCCAGAAAAATGAGCGCGCACACGTACCGCATTGTTCCCAATGCTCTGCATCATTGTAGTGTGCTCCATGAGTATCTCCATGACCTTGCGCTGGTTTGAGGTGACCTTCTCCCATGGACTGCTTTATGTCAGGTCGTGTCTGGAAGGTAGGCATGGAAATGAACATACGTTATGCGAACCGCCATTGGCAGCGCACGATCGTCCAGCATGCCATACGTGACACCTGGTTCAGAAATCCAGGTAAAGTCCTGAAACTCGGGCATGGACGCATCGAGCGGCCTTCCAAGGCGCTTTTGCTTCGCCTCGATCCTTGTGAAGGTGTCCGGGCTGCGACGAATGTCGTACAGTTTGACCGTATTCCCAATGAGATTTGAAACTGTCTGGAAATCCGAATCAGTGAAAACCAGACGTGTGAAATTGATATGCATACCTCCAGAGGCATGAAGGTCGCGGGCTTGGGGAGATAATCCGGACGCCCATCCTCATTCACGCTGCTCCCGACCACGACTTGCTCTCCGCTAGCAATATCGGTTAGAATAGCCTTCAACGAAAAGCAAATCATACCTCAAAATACTATATTTCTCTTTGGAGGGCATCTTAAGCTCAGCGTGGTTCGTCTGCCTGCTTGCTTGGTCCTTCTTATACCTCGACACGTCTGATTTCTCAGCGCGTGCTCATTTAGTGCTCATAGTGTGCTCACTCTTATGACATCCTTTGCACTGATCATGTGGCTTGGGAGATTCCCCGGATGACCTAGGATCCAGGCTTCTCATTTTCCGTCACCATCTTCCTTCATCATTGTTTATATAATACCTGTAAGCCACTATACTATCATTCCCGAAGCTTTGAGCCCACGGCTGAGTGCGTTTGCAAACTCAAATTCGGTCCGGAGATCTCTCAGGTAGAGTTCGTGCGGCCCACTCTCAGCCTCCGTCACCGTGTAGCACACCTTCCCCTCCTCATCCTCAATGAGACCAATGTGAATGGCACACAAAACATGCATACTTCGCAGATACCTTGCTAGTTGGGCCTCACGCACCACCAGCTGGTAGTACACAGACTTCGCAAACGCCTGGATGTCAGTCAAACCCGCGCCACCATCATAGTTCAAAGGATTGATCCAGTCGTTCGCATCCCTAGAAATATTCAGAGCTCCACTACGGTCTGACAGCAATCCCACTTACACGACGTCGCAGAGGCGTCGAGCGCCCAGCACGCCTATAACGTGTCGGTCACCAACGTCGTCCAATCCATGGTAGACGACTTGGTTAAGTTTCGCATGAACAAAGAGTGCCATCACCTGACCGTACACTGGAAGCAGAGGGTTTTTCCTTTGTGCAAAGTATGCGCCCCGATGGAATGCCTCCATCGCCCCGTCTGCCTCCCACGCGGATGACAATGATTCCGTACATTCGGTCCATGTCTCGCTGGAATGAAGCGAGGTTCTCCGTTGGATGAGCAATCCACGCTGTAGACAAGACGTGATCGATGACCATTGGGTGATGCGAACCTCTGGATATGTGCGCCCACCCGCTGCCCAAACGGCCTCCGCAACCATGTGTTCCTTTGTTACCATAGTCAGCAGTGAACATGAACGCAAATGAAAAGACGCGTAGATACCTTTCCACCCGCGATTAGGCCATCCATGAGCCATCCGCCGTACGCTGGGAATATCGAGATGTTCTCATCGTACAGACGCTGGCTACCCTTCATCACTGCATGCCAGTTAAAGTCGTTGGCATCCATCGTGCTTTATCAGTCTGCATCAGCTCTCATTAATCGAATACATGTATGGTAGGCGTACCTGTGAGTACAGGTATTCGCCAAAAAGATTGCACTGAACGGTTCCTCATCCCAACCCCGTTCCAGTGACCTGGTGAACGCACGCTCATCGACAAGCACAACCTTCTTCCCCTCCATGAGCCACAGGACGGGAACAGACATCTGGAGTGTGTTCATGCTATCGCATTGGGGGTATGCTAAATCACTCACCCACTCCCACATCCAGCATCCAATCTTATCGGCATGGCTCTCCATTGCATTGCGGTCAAGGTGCAACAAATCCGCATTACCGAAAGCGACGATGGCATCCCACACACGTTGAACACCCGCGGGCTGCTGTTTTTGGTCCAGCTCGATATACACCCAGTCATCTGGCATGCTACGGCATTGCTCGAGAGTCAGGCGGCGTGTAAGTTGAAATCTCCCTTGCCCATGTCCAGTGCAGGGACATACGAAGAGAATGGACGAAGATGCCAGCGGGATAGACGAAGACGCAAGCGGGATAGATGACGACGCGAGCGGGATAGACGAAGACGGCAGCGGGATAGACGAAGACGGCAGCGGGATAGACGAAGATGCCAGCGGGTTAGACGAAGATGCTATCGGGACCATCCCTATTCCAGACGTTCGACCAGCTGGCGGGGCGTTCGAGTCTTTCTCCGCCTTCAAGTTGGTGGCTGCCGTGGTGGCTACGCCTTCGGGTTTTGCGTTCTCATTCCGCGAGGCTGCGAGCGCCATTTCCATCAATGTGGGACGGCGAGGGTTCACCGTTCCGGGGGGTGGCGTTGTCTTCGATAAGCGACGCGTAGCAAGCAAGGCCTCCCTCATCAAACTCCGTCTGGATTGTGGTTCATCTTGAGCCGGTTCTTCAGCTTCCACTGGTGTTGGGCGTGTTGCTGCAAGCAGCATAGCCATAGTGGGAGGCCTTCTTTCCGGCACAGTCTCAGGCATTGGTCCTGGACGTCCATCCATCTGCGAGCATTCATAGTTATAGACCATACTGCTTATCGATCCAATATGCTCTCACATCGTTCGTGTCTTCACACATGTTAGTCTGCGGTCAAAGAGCACCATGATCTTATAACATCAATCCCAATATGGCGATGTGGAATAAACAGAGCCAAACGGCACTGCGGTGGTAATCGTAAGCGCGTTCCAATACTTGCATAAAGTCCCAAAAAATATAGTAGTTAGGCATCTGTCTGCATTCGACTCTCATCATCATCCTCTTCCTCTTCATCCCCTCCCTTGTCGTCCCCATCCTGCTCATCACCATCACCCGCATCCTGTTCCTTTTCCTCTTCCTTGTCGCGCGTCAACCTCTCATTCGCGTCCGCCAACTCGTCTTCCGCCTCCGCCAACTTCCTCCGCAGATCCGCAATTTCCGTTGTCGCACCCTCGTAGGCCGTGCGATATTGCACCATCTTCTTGTGCGTCTTCTCCAGCTTGCCAGTCATGTCACCGATGCGCTGAAGCAGCGTCCGCACATGATTGGTCATCTGCGAAGCCTGCAGTCGCACGCCGTCTGCCCTTTCGTTGACAGCGTCCGCCAACTGTCCAATCTTCTTCCTGCGCAACAGGCGCTGGGCCTCCCCTTTATCACACTTCTGCCTAGCAGTGAGGCACTCGACGCATGGCCCTTTTTTCTGATATCCACATTGTTTTCCTTTCTCGCGGCAGCGCGAACAGTTAACTGCGGTTGCGTGAGTGCGACATTTGAGACATGAATGTAGAATAAATAATATGCATGAGCACGCACAGTAGTTTTCAAGCCGCTTCTGGCTGACAATTCTCTCGTCGTTAATGGAAACGTTTGCAGGCATGGTGGTTGGTCGCGACGGCTGTGAAGTTAATTGTGTCCCGACCGTACGCTGTAATCAATTAGTTCGGCCTCTCCCGCGGCTCAGTGTCCTGTGATCGCCTGGTCCGTGCACTATGAACATTCCGCTCGCCAGATCTGGCTATTCAACGTCTCAGCCCAAGTTTCCCTCTACGTGCTCAGTATCTGCTCATCACCACCAATGTCTGCCAACGAAGAACCTGTGAACTACCAGCTACTTTTCGTCGCTGCTCTGGACACCAAGTACGAGAAAATGGCCACCGAATGGCAACAAGAGGTGGAGAACATTCTGAGCCCCTACGAAGAAGATTTCGACGACTTTAACGCCGAGCACTACATCGCATCCATCCCGCATAATTACATCCACAAGAACTATGCGCACATCATCGAAGCTGTGTCCGATCCCATCGAAGAGTTGTATCAGCGCTGGCAGCTTGCGAAGAAGGCTGCGAAGAAGGCGGAAGCCGAAAGGGTGGCACGAAAAGCGAAAGAGCGTGAGCAACGACTCGCAGAGAGGCGGAAGGCGGAAGAGGCAGCGAAGGAGAAGGAGAGGCTGGAGAGGGAGGCAGCAAAGGAGAAGGAGAGGGCGGAGAAGGAGGCCGCGAAGGAGAAGGAGAGGCTGGAGAGGGAGGCCGCGAAGGAGAGGGAGAGGGCGGAGAAGGAGGCCGCGAAGAAGAAGGAGAGGCTGGAGAGGGAGGCCGCGAAGGAGAAGGAGAGGTTGGAGAGGGAGGCCGCGAAGGAGAGGGAGAGGCTGGAGAAGGAGAGGCTGGAGAGGGAGGAGGTCGAGAAGGAGAAGGAGACGTCCGCTGGTAAGAAGGGCCAGAAGTCGAAGGATACGCCCAGCATGAGCAAGAAGGCTGGCGGGGGTGCGCTTGCGAAGACTGTCGATTTTCGCACTGGGGTGGGGCTTAGGAAAGATGATCCCGCTTACTTCCAGGCCAACAAGGAGCGCAACGCCGTCGAACTCCAGCAGCGCCGGGAGGTCGAGCTGCAGAAGCAGAAGGAGAAGACGAAGGGCCGTCCCAAGCCCAAGCAGGCCCGTAATTCTGGTGCAGATGCCGACCAGGCGGCCACGACCAAGCAAGCCGAACCTCAGGACCTCCGCCAGCGTTCGGCCTCTCGTACAACGCCATCCGACCAGGCGCAAGATGAAGATGTGGTCATGGAGTCGGTCGAGCCTGCTCCCCCCGAACCCACTTCGCGAAAGTACGCACTGCGCAAGAGGGTAGGTCCTATTCACGTCATATTCAAGTCACAGTACGATAATGCTACAAAGGTGAAGACGATGGGGTCTGAGCAGGACGATGAAGAGTCCGAAGACTCGAGCCAGGATGAATTCGCCCTGTCAGATGAGGATGTCGACGAGGCGGTGGGAAACAAGGTGCGTCGTCGATGAATGATATGGCTGCATCTGACATGACTTGCATCTCGCAGCGCAAGCGCCCAAGGGTCAGGGCGCCCTCTCTCGAATTCCCCGACTCTATGTCCATGAATCTCAACAAGGACATCGATAGCCCACTCCCTGAAAAGGATGAGGATGTGGTGGGTGATGCAGACGTCATCATGGATGAAGAAGACGATCCCAAGCCCAAGGTGAAAGGCAAAGGCAGCACCAGCAGGGGCATTCGCAGGTCAAAGAAGTCTATGGAGGAGAAGATTGAGGCATCCAAGGGGGAAGTGGTCGATGGCTCCCGCCCAGCGGACGAGTACAAGGCGGCAATGGCTTCGGTTGTGGTCATGGAGCATGAGGAGGAGACTCTCACGGACGCCGCCAACCATCTCGACCGTGCGTCGCGCGTGATGACGAACCTCGTCGCCGAGATCCAGCTCGCCCTCGAGACATCCGAGCCATTTGCGTCGGATAGCCACAAGTAGGCGATGGACTTTATATTTTTCATTTTGTACAGTATTACATGTCGTCTCCGCTGCAATTTTACCTTCGTTTTCGTCGATGCCAACTCGAGTGGATGCTTGTGAGGAAGGGGGGTGCGAGGAAGACGCAGCGACCGCCGACGAACGAGCGAGGTAAACCTGCGTGATGATACGATCACGCCTAGATCTCTGACACCTTCACCCATGAGCACTTCAAGTTCAAGCGCCCCAAGGATGATGTCAACCCAGGTCAAGATAGTAGACATTTATCTCTGCTACATAGACTCAATCTGTTCAACAGATTGAAGTACGTTCGTGCTCTTGGCAGTCTGGCCGTCCCTTCGATGACATTAATGTCACGCGTTGCTTTCCTCTTCGCAATGTCCTCCGACCCTCTTTTTCCCAACCTTTCCGCTTCCCATGCATGCTAAACCTACTACTTCAGCCATCCAGCCCATCGTCATCCGGTCAGCACGTCCTCTTCGTGATCCCAGAATGGGGTTGGCGAGATGACACAGATGAACCTTCGCCGATGGTTTCAAAATCATATTCATTGTTTAGCTTGCCCAAAAGCGTGCAAATCCAGCTCAAGGAAGCGTGTGACCGCTCTCGTTACCCCGACCCACGGTCCCATATCCATATCGATCCCGTGGGGATGAACGATGACAATGCGGACTTTGTGGATTGCTGGTTATGGGACTGGGTATGTCATCTACTCAGTTGATGCTAGCGCTCAGACACCTTCGCTCTTGTTAAGGTCTCGGTGCCGGTTTATCTGCTTGAACAAGGATATCATGTCGACTTCATCGCCGAAGTCAACTACATCGCGTCTCTCATAGCCGTAGGCAAGATGGGATACTGCGATGTCTTCAAAGATGTGGACTTTGTCCTTGGAACTGACATCGAGGACACGGAGTACGCAGGCTGCTCGCCCTCCTTGTTTGCTGCATCTCAGTGACTTCCACAGACCGTCCAAGGAATCCCTTGCCTTGATAAAGGCCGCTTTTCGAATTCTGGATTTGATAGGAGTATTTGTCTGGCCCCCATTCCCGACGCTCGGGCCGGAGGAATATCACCGTGAATATACTGCGGCCATCGGTGCAGCAAACGGGTGCGCGATCGAGTATGTCAAGATAGATAACAAAGACAAGGCAGTCTCCCTCTTTCGCGATGGCTGGATTATCCACAGACTTCCTGATAACCAAGTGTTATTCAATGCGATGGACAGAGGAGATGGGTCGGGGATCGCGCAAAGGGCTGCTCGCTTTGCCGAGAGATACATGGCGGACATCAAGCACGTCCGCAATACCAATCAGCCCAAACCTTACTACTACGCGGAGAAGTGCAACAAAGACCAAATGGAACATGGTCTCGTGAACGTCTTTTTGGTTGGCGGCGTCATCTCCCACATGGTTCACATCACATACAATGACCAGGATGGCGACACCATGCTTGTTCGTGGAGCTCGACATGTTAGGCGGTTACACACCTTGCGGTCAGTCACCGCAACGTCTATGATTGAGAGCGCGTGGGCTTACGCGATAGTTCTCCAAGTAATCATCCTATCGAACAGCGATGCCATTCTGCCATTGGGGATGCCAGTCTTTACGAAAGATTGTGGGTAAACCCAGGAGATGGTCCAGACGAGCGTGGTACGCAAGAGCTCGTTGATTTCTGCACCGTGGTTTATAACCGACTGGCCGCACGAGAGCGAAGGGCAGGCATTCGGGCAGGTGTTAACGTGTACTGCTGCCTGGCTGTCACCGTTGTCAAGGTCGATGACAAGTATCGATATACTCTCTATGGAGTCCAACGGCAGCCTGGTGATATCTTTCTATCGTGGGGACTTCCTGGAATGGGGTTTTGGTTTGCTTCTGGCTTCTGGCGGAACGTCCTTCAGGTCGCAGGCGCTTCCCAGTAGCTCACATCGTATTGTATCTTCATAATTCACTTGCTTTACTTCCTATTGGACACACGATTTCTATTAGTTTGCGCATGAAGGGGTTATAGGGAGGTGTGTTTGACCGGCTGGGGCGGACCTGGGGTGGATTTTTTTGGCTGGGTGGGGTGAGACTGCCTAGATTCTGTGCTCTGGCTGGGGTGGGTCTGAGTGGCCTCTGTGTGTTCTCTGTGGGACAATCTGTGCATTCTCTGTGGGACAATCTGTGAGTCTGACTGTTCCTCAGTCGGAACTCTGGGACTTTGTGAAAGCATGTCCTGTGAAGTACAAGCAAATCTGTGCACAACAGTGTGTTGCCCTGATTGCTGAGTTTGCAGTGTGTGAAATTGAGAGAGACCCTTGTACATCTGTGTGTCAGTACAATTGCAAACAAGGCAGGTCTACCTGTGTACTATGTTGCCATATGTCTGTCTGATGCCTACAC
>KN880872.1:0-13957 GCA_000934385.1 Cylindrobasidium torrendii FP15055 ss-10
GTCCATCGAGTGGAGTCCAATTGTTGATGTCGTGGGTGATTTCGACTTCTCCTTGCCCAAATTGTCTGGTCGACCATCGCGGTCAGCGTACGCCACGCCTGGTATAACCATTGCGACATACCCAGCGAGCTGGGGACTTCCCGGTCTTTCAGTCGCCATTCTACTCGTCATGGACCAACTTGCCCTGCAGCCTTTGGTCCACAGAACCTGTTTCTGCATGAGTGGTGGTCGGGTATAACCTGGCCTCACCCTCACCTGTAATTGTTGGTCGATGGCCCAAGTAGTTCCTTTGCGCCTTTTCAACTACTCTCAGTCTATCGAGTACGGTCCATTTGCTCATTTCGTGGGTGGTTTTGATGTCTCCTGGGGCCCATCCTTTCCTCAGTCTATCTCCAAAAGATAGTTCTCGCTGCATGTTCGGGACCCCGTCATGGGTTTAGGCACTTTCGTTTTTAGGCCCAGATTACATCACATTGATATTTGTAAATGCACGCCCCGATGCACTTGTGCAGGCAGCGTCAATAGCCCGAGGCGGCATTAATTATGATGGTGGTTAGAAGGCAAAGTCAAAATATGACGTCACTGCTGGCCGACATCACTTTCGCGCACGGGATTTGTACCTCGTTGTGCGATGTGTTCTGGTTTCCCAATCTCGACCTTGGGTGACCTCGTATATGTCTTCTCATATCGACTATGATATTTGTACCTCAAGCTCCGCTTCGTATCTGTCTAATGTACGTTCTATGTTGTCGACCCGTCGTTGATAGTCCTCGCCGCGGTCCGTGCGCTCAAAGCGTTCCAGAATTTTTCTCTCTCTTCCTCGCGCAGCCTCTATGACTTTGTTTGCCTTTAGTACCGCCAATTTCCACTCTTTGTCGGCCAGAGTCTTCAACGCATAATGGAATCTTTTCCTCTTCACTGCGTATTCGCGCGCCCCTGGAATTTTGGTGGATGCGTCTTGAGCTATCCTGTCCCACGCCCCGGCGTACTTGTCATGACTTGCCAGATGCCGAACATGTTCAGCCTCCAGTATCTCCTTTTCCTCCTTGGTTCTTTCATAGCGGTCCTTGTCATTCATCCAAGTAGCGCGGCGCACTAGGCAAAGGTTGTCATTCACTTTGACTCTCCGAACTGCCGCCATTTTCATACGCACTTTCCAACTGCCAAGCTTTCTCGTTTTCGACAGATAGCCCACCCGGCTTCATGACCTGCCATAGCCAACTTGATTTCTTGCCCCGCCTGTTCGCCTCTACTTCATCGACTGCCGAGGGACGGATACCTGCCGCTGCATTCGCCGCTGCCTGAAGTTGACGGCAGTACATGTCTCTTTTCACGTCCATTTGGGGGAATTCCTGGATGGCGTCCTCGTTGCCTTGATACATCTTCAATAAGACCGCGCGAATGTAATTGTATTGTCCACAGGTAATCTTCTTCTCCAGCTGGTGGCAATTCGCTAAGGCGCCCATCCTAGTGTTGCTGTGGTTCCCGGTGGCATTTTTTTTCTTCTGGCGGTACCGCTCGCTCTGCTCGAAAATAATCATTCGCGCCTCGGAAATGAGAGATCTCGCTTGAACTTCTCTGAAGCTGCGCTCTACCTCCTGAGCGTACACAAGTTTGTACTTTGCTATGAGCTCCTCCGATAGATGAGAAGCTAAAGGCAGCACAAATCCTTCGGGATTCTTCAGGTCGACCGTTGTCCATTCATTTCTCATAGCCGGGAACAACCTTTCCACGGCCCTTAGCCAGACAACTATCTGTTCGCACAACAGTTGTCGCGATTTTTTGATTGCAGCGATGCGCGCTGCGTCGGTAAAGTGGCTTTTTTCTGTTGGCTGTAGCAGACGTATCCTCTCCCTGGAGGGGCAGACACTGCAGTCAATAATTTGGCAAGTGCCACAACTAAACTGTTCTCACTGCTCAATATCCAGGCGACAGCCTTCTTGTACAAGTTCCACGACCCCTGGAATGAACCCCACAGTGGGATTCTGTGCAACAGATTCGTCGTGCTCACGATCCAGCGCCTCTCGCATGAAGTCCGCCTCGTTTCTCACACCTACAACGGTGTCAGCGCATGACTACTCCCTTGCATGCAAACACACCCATTCCCTTGAAGTTACACTCAAACTTGTTGATGATACGACCCTTGTGCACCGCGGGATCTGGCAGTGGCAACTCGTATTGAACTTTCCAGGAGGCAAGCGTATCTTGAAGAACAAAACTTTCATTCGCACGCTCCGTCGCAGCCAAGTTTGCCGTACGTCCACAATGCAGCAAACAGACGTCAAAGTACCGGTCCGCGTGAGCGACAGCTGGCGAACTATTTTCAGAATCACACCGCAGATAGCATCTAAGGAGTTGGACGTACGCAGTCTAATCATCTTCAAGTAGTTCCAGTAAGCGAAATTCGTGTCAAGGCTATCTTGACGGGCCCCGTGGTTTTCATGCTTGATACTGCCCCCTAGCTTCTTCGTCTCAACCCAGGGAGTCTCGACGTTCTCAGTGGGCGTTAAACCTGTGTGCTTCAGGTGTGCAAACGAGTAGACCGCTTTGCAATCAGGGACATGGCCTTCTACGTGCAAACTTGGTATACCGCCTTGCACTCTATCCAGCAGCCCCCAGAACTTGTCGTCCGCAGGGATGTCGGGAAGTTTATCTGGGATGATTCTTTTGCGAAGGTTTTTCACGTACTGGCACCAGACATCGTACGCGCTACGAAACCAGCGCTGTTCTCCTTGCCACCGCATCGCACCAATCCGACTATAATCGGAAAACATGAATCTGCAAAACGCCGTTAGACAGGTCACAATCCTATCACATGATCGTGTAGAGGACACACGATTCTCCGCCGAATATGTTGCATATTGAGTTATCCTGCATGAATGCATGCCGAGTGCAAATGGTGCCCACTATCCCTGAGATGGCCATATTGCGGAACTTTCCAACTGACTGTACCCTCATGACCTTCAACTTCGAGCAACCCGGGATCTATCGTCGCCATCAGGTTGCTGTTGCTAAAAAAAATAGTATCATGCCGTAAACACATACCTCTTTGGCGTCCTTCTTGCTAGCGTGTAAGAAAGCGCGATATGGCGCCTCCGGGGGCACATAACTAGATCCCTGCCTCAGCGCAACGTCGTCCGGATCGCTTTTGGGCAGAACGAATTGCCCGCAGTTGAAGCAACCATCAGTCGAATGGAAGCATGTGTACTTATGCCTACAGAAGCTTTAGTTGGGTTCGCTAAGTCATCTCCACGGGAAAAGCGCGTACTGCTCCTCTTCCTTCGCTTTCCACACCTCGTCGTGCGAAACATTGAAATCAATCTCCGGGCAACATGGACAATAGGTTGTCGTCGACCCTTTACGGCGCCCACCGATGTAGTTGTCCATTCCAAAATACTGTCCACTCCATAGGTGTTCGTCGAACCATCGCAGCAAGCGGGCAGCGTTTTTGAATGTCTTGTATGCATTCTATGACACCAATCAGTACGGAAATCCTCAGTTGCAGGCATTTCTGCAATCTTTACCGAAACAGAATGAGGGTCCTCCTTATTTGTTAACATACGAAGTGACCAGGCGTAGCTAGTGGCAGATTTCTTGTCCGTATTGTTGTGTGTGATGAAATTATTCAACACCTGCAGACGAAAAGCGGTATCTGGATTGGCAAGCGATGCAGGCCATAGTCCTGCGGCAAACAATTGCTCCCAGTTCTCTTGTCGGCCATTTCCTGATAACAGTGAACACCAGCAGAATTCGACATCTACATCATGATATCCATTAATGTCGATGATCGTCATCCTGCGGGGTGGGCTACCACAGACAAGGTGACACCTCCCTCCTGGATGCCCAATCGAATAGACGTAGCCTTCTTGTCGTAATGACCATCGTTCGAGACAATTGCCCGTCCATTTTTTCACGCGGTGGAATGGATTCGTTCTGTGGCCTTCAAGAAGGCAATCATGGCACACAGCGCCTTGGACACAATCCTCGCACACGTAGAGTGCCGCTTTGGAATCAAGATTTGTTGGCTTCGATGCTTCTCCATCCATCGTGGTCGGTTGTTTCTGGGAAGTATTGAAGTTGACCTCTGTATCGATGATGTGCGCCTCGTCTTCGCGCAGGTTCAAATCCATTGCGTCGGGCACGCCTACCATGCTTCGCAACCACTCTTGAATTCGCTCGTTATCGTCCGCCGCCTTGAGTTCCATCGCCCGCAAATTCTCGATGCACTCGGCCAGCCCAAGAGTTGACGCACTCGATGAACTCTGCACGTCGTCTCTGTCCTGATTCCGGATAAGAGTGCAGCGACACGCTGCCCCAATCCCTTGAGGATGTTCCTGCGATAATAAGAACGCCAGAATCTTATCCTTATTCTCGAGGAATGGCTCCAACTTCTGCCTGGTTCCCTACATTATTTCATTACTCAGTGTCCAAATGTTGTGCAGTCATCTCATACCTGTTTTTGTTTGGGGTCTTCTGGTTCAGCCTGCGTCTCTGTTTCCTGCAACTCTTCCCCCAACACCACATCGTCCACCGACTCCTCGCTCTCACTGTCACTTGCATCCGGCAGTTTGTCTCTCCGTCTGCGGTACCAAGTCTGAGGTGCAACTACAGTCTGTTTTGGGTCCCATTCAGAGTCGTCAGAATCGTCTAGATCTGTTGGAGGCTCCGTCTCAGACTCCGCCATGGACTCCCACTCTGAGTTCCCCATAGTCACAGGTCGAGCAGTCGAAGTTGGGGCAACTCGTCCTCGCCTGGTCGTTGAGTGACGTGGTCGACATTTTCGTTTTGGGTGCACTTCAGTGTCGGAGTCGTCAGAAAAGGTCTCGGCCACTGGCGCCAATTTTTTAACCAGACGGCGTGCGCCCAAAGCCGTTCTGTGCGATACAGGCGCGGTCGTCTGCGTATCTGGGTCGCGTTCGTTGCAACTAGGCCATTCATCCTCGTTGCTGGTGGCCCCCAGAAGAGTTGGATTCGTGGCGCGGCGCGGCCGCGTGCTTATACCACTCACTGCACGCATCCGTACATGTACGGTCGAAGGATCCACCACCGTACGCAGTCCATGTTTGTCCTGGGCGATTGGAGTCTGGGAGCCAGAAAGTACTTGTTCGCGCAGTGATGCGACTCTAAATCCTCGTCCAAGTGTTCGTCCACGTGCCCTTCGACTTCCTGGAGCCATTGGAAGTCTTGTGAAGGCGCTGGTCTGAGGTCTGCAAGCAATACATGAGAAAGTACTCCATTGGTCTCGACACTGCGAACTACGCCCTTATGCACTCACCTTGACCTCAAAGTACGGAAACAGAATTAGCAATAGGTATGTAAGCGGCATTGCTGATCGGATTTTTACCGCCTCGTGCAAAACCCCTTTACTACACTCTCCATCCCCATTCTGCCCAAAGCACCGACTCCATCCATGGCTTCAACATCCATCGACTCCTTCCCTGGTGAACTTCTTCGCGAAATCTTCGCTTGGGCGGACAATGGGACCACTCATGATGGAAATCCCCGGGACACAATGTCGCGGGTGTGTACACGTTGGGACGATATCATCGAGCATTATCCGCGGCTGTGGTCGCGCGTTGTATTGGATTGTCGTCACTCGGGAAACGCTCAACAAGACCCTCCCAAATCCATGGAGCCCATCGACGGGTACGACCACGAGCAGGGTGTTCATGAATCGCAAGTGGAACCCGTCCGCAAAGCCATCCAGCTGTCAGGCGCATGCGAGCTGGATGTGACCATTCTCACAACGACTGGGTCCACGTTTGGCTACCACGTATCCCGTTTGATCAACCTCATCTTCGGTGCAAGCCACCGCTGGCGGTCTCTCAGCATCATATGCGACGGCCCAGAGCTGAGCAGTTTCTTCGACCGACACCCTTACCTCCCTGTTCTTCGCTGCCTTCGAGTTTATGTCTACTTTCCAGAAACCATCAATGTACCAACAAACCAGCCACCAGCCTCCATCATTGCTCCCAACCTCGCCCAATTCGACACAAACGTACTCCAGCCTCCTGGTATTCCTTTCGGTCAAATCCAGCAGTTTGTCGGTAGCTTTGCCTCAAAAGATCAGTGCTGGCAAGTTTTACGACAATTACGCAGCGTGAAAATGCTGGGCATCCTCTCAGACGCCGGTGCTGAGTGGTCTCGTTCGCCGCCCCCGGCAGCACTGGTGCTCCCAACAGTCAAGACGCTGCTCGTTTCGCGATGGGCATTTGGACCAGCATTCGGGTGCTTGGTGTTCCCGCAGCTACGTGTCCTGCAGATAGGCAGGGATCTCTGCCACTGTCGCCTCCGCGTGCCATCGCCCGCTTGGGACTTGCACGGACAGCGACCTCGATATGGACCGGGAGGCCCTACCCACCAATTTCTATCCATGTTGTCGCAGTCGTCGCCCTTTACGGAGCTCAAGATCTTCGATAATGTTGGACCCCACCTCATGCGTTCTCTGCTCAGATTGTGCCACCCGACCCTCGAGAAACTATACATCGAAAGTTTGATCAGCTTCTTCAACTTTGTGCATCATGCCAAGGTCGCGCCCAATGGATACCCTCGTCTTCAAGAACTACAGGTCATGGACCACGATGGGGTGCATTCATGTGCAAGCTATCCTACGCCCCATATCGAGGACGAGATCGTCCAGGTCATTCAAGCCACAGCCGATTTTATTGAATGGTGGATGGAGTGGCACCGCGCTCGTGCACAGGTAGGGCGGCTGGATATTTGCATGCCCCTTTCGCATGCATGGCAGGAAAATCCCGACTTTCAATTCGTCCATAGTACTGTCCAGAAGATCATCCTCAATAACGCAACGGAGGGACCACGATGCTTCGTTAATTGGACCTGCGGCCATGGTAGTATCTTCTAGACGGGCCAGAGCCAGATGCACATACACGCGTAGATTGTAGACCCCTCCTTTGTCTTTTTTGTACATTTTAATATTGCAAACAACTTCTTGACGCAACCTATACTGTCTGAAATCCGGTCATCAGGCAACTTTGTGCCGCGACCTTAGGCCTTATCCTGTGTCAAATCCTGTCGTAAGTCAATCGCCTTAGGCCGTTTATGTGCGCCCATTCGGGATGCACAAATAGCGCCACCACCAAGAGCACGTGGCCCACATATTGTTTCCACCCACCACCTCGCAGACTTTACCGATGGGCGACATACCTCAGTTCCCTATTGAAACTCTCATTGGCGCTGTCGTCGAGCATGGACAAAACGTCAGCGCACCATCATCCCGAAGCATACATCCCTCTCACCCAAGCAAAGTTTGTTGTGGTCAAATACGCCCTTCATTGTCCTTGCTTCAACGCCAAGGTCGCTACCAGAAGCGCTGTCCTTGGAAACGGCTGGTCACGCATGAAGAAAGACTTTGCGGACTACATCGGGTCGGTTATTAGTATGAAGGATATTGGAGACGAATTCATACTACCCGACCATCTTATTGGTGCGTTCGTTCTGACCCAGTTGACTTACCTCTTCCTACCCACAAATTTTGATTTTAGAAAAGCGGCGTAACGAATTCTGGGCAAGTACCGCTGTATCCTCAAACTATGCCAATAGATTCACCAATGACTGCCAGTGCGCACATGTAGGACACTCACCTGGTCAGGTCGTGTCCTAACGCTAACCCTCCGTGTAGACTCCATGGGTTGACGGAAAGCCAGCGTTCAAGCTGCCTGATGGACAGTATTGTCTTGAATTACCGGCGGTGGGCATGCCATGGGCGCAGCTTCGACAGGACCCCATCGTGTCCCAACTCATGCAGTTAGAGTAGTGTCTTTTTGCATAGGCCATCAGACTGTTTTTTTACTACGTCCTGCCAAACCAGTTCCTTCATTCCCTTTGCCACGCCTTGCCGGTATTTGTGTACTACGCATGTTAATGGCTTTGGACTCATTTCGTACGCATAATTCTCTATTTTTTTATTGACACGACCTCTAAATCGACTCGGGGTGCTTCTTGTTTAATACCAGTGCGAACGACATCAACGCCGCTTTTCAGAAACCGGCGCAATTGACAATCGATTTATAGAATACCTTACAGGACGTCGGCGCCCAGCAGACGATATGCGAAGGCAAGACGCAGTCGACCCGTTGCATTACTATACAAAGTTGTACGGGTAGGCTCGTTAGCTCTAGTTAGCTTGCAAAGACGATTAACCCGAGATTCAGACAGAGGACGGCGACGCCGGAGTAAATGATTATGCATTTCAGTCTTCACGTACCCCGATGATGAGTACACCTGCGGCCTCTTTTTCTATGGTGAATACGCATCGCGCGTAGGCGGAGGCCACTATAAGGGCCGGACGGGCGCGGAGAGGCCCCTTGCCCCTGTTAGTCTGAGGTCGTCGTGGGCAAGAGTAGGAAAGCACACTGATACGTCATATGATCGACACAACGTACGAGACACCTGATCCACCGCGTCAGGTTGAGGCGGGAATTCAAATATTCAAATTTCAACATATTACACTTTGTTTGCATGGGTAATCATTTCAAGTATACAACGCACTTTGCTTTGGGCTGGGCAGCGGCTGCGCATACACAACAGACGTCAAGTTGAGACCTGCGCGCGCAAAGTATCACTAGCGGACACCGTCTAACAACTAGGCATGATATGATGCCTATTGTCTGGTGAGATCCGACGCCCCCGTAAACAAGTGGCAAGCGCCGTCGCCAAGCTTTGCGAAGTGATTGTGCTTGCGAGGGTTCAAAACCTGCGGGGGCGTCCCTTTTTTGCTCCAGGTCCTAATTAATTGCAAAGGTAGGACCTGCGCGGGAAAAGTAACCCATTGCATCAGTATCGCTATGTAAGGCGGACAGTGTTAGTAGACGCTCGATCTCCAGTCTGTCAGCCTCGTTACCGTCGAACAATAAGCCTTATGTCTGGTGTTATCCGACGCCCCCGTAAACAAGTGGCAAGCGCCGTCACCAAGCTTTGCGAAGTGATTGTGCTTGCGAGGGTTCAAAACCTGCGGGGGCGTCCCTTTTTGCTGCCGGTCCTTTTCTATATTGTGCACGCCCATTTTGATCGTCCAGTGAAGCTTGAAGCTTGAACCACATTCTGAATTCAAGCTCAGTGTGACGCCGGTCACATTACACACTTGTACCGTTTAGAATCTTCATGTCAATACTCAAATCAAGTACCAGAGGTTGCAAGCAGCAAATGGAAACGGGAAAGCAGAGCCAGAGACGTGTCAAATGAATTGGTCAAAGCCAAGTGAACTGTAGGGCGGCGGAGCGATCCTCCCCAGCGGATAAGTACCCCTCCCATCTCCTCAGAACTTATTTTCTCACGCTTGACTTATGGTATACTTAGTCTAATACTACTGGTTTTGCATCCCTAACAGCGTTTCATTTGGTTATTGGCATAAACTACTCCACTGTTTGTACAATGTAGGATACATATGGTTCACCCGACCTCTACTTGACAACAAGGCGGGATACCGGGGTGGCCTGGGTTATTTGTTTGTTGAATGCGACCCTGTTTGGGATGCATAGTCAGCACAATGGATTGATGATTGGCGTAAGAGAGTCCCTCACTGTAATAGGTCGCTGGGGCTCTCACATGAGCAAAACCACTTGCATGTAGCAGATGGTGTCGACAATATGTGAGGAGTCCAGGCGTCTTTTCAGACGTCCTGTCAGTGCCCACTCTGCTAACGGTCCGAGGACCTGACGGCGCGCACTAGAGAAAGGTTAGACGCAATCGCTACACCGCCCGAGTAGAATGCTTGCCTACACCGGGGTTGGCATGTGCCAATCCAAGGATTTCGAGCGCCCAACTAGGGTATATATACTTTGGCAGCTTTAGGGCCAGTTGTGATCAATGTCAAACAGCACACAGTCATTTGACGTTTGCCCCTGATTCAAAGGGTTGAACGTTGATGTTCCAATCAAACAGATACACCATGCACTCAATACATCCAATTCATCGAAATTTCCCTTTGCCGAAATTGCCCATATTTAGAGAAACCGTTCGGACATTGAATTGAACTAACGACCACTGGGACCAGATTAGGTCGATTCTTCGATCACATCGCCGCGCCTTTTCGTTTCCCGCCCTCATCAACGACTCCCACTGCCCCTGGCCCTACCCACGTAAATCATTCGACATACCAGAACGCCCAAGTGGCCTCTATTACCACCCTGCCCGCTCCAGTAGCCCGCAGACACGTTGACAAACAATCGTTCGAGAAACCTTTGTCCAACTGTAAAGCGATTGTACATCATCTGGACCATTATCCACTGGCACCCTTCAACCCCGTCAACATCTCCGTGCAGTTTCGTCCTCTAGTTCTGTGAGTAAAATGCCCCACCCACCGACACGTACAACACAACTCACACGCGCAATATACCTTCTTGGCGCTCAAGATCTTATGGCGGACTATATCAGCGATGAAGTTCCCCGTTGGGCCGATATGTCCAGTGCGAATATGTTTGGATTGGTTGGGGCTCGATTCGGCGACGTTATTGTGGCTACTCCCAACGCCAAGGTCATTTACCCGCCAACGTACGGTAGCACTCGCCACCTACAGCTTCGAGAGGACTATCGCTGGGGCCCGGACGACTACATCAACCTACCACAACCGTATCAGAGCATCAACAACCACATCATTTGCTGTCCCGCTCCTACATACATATTCGACGACACGAAGCACCTCTTCCGCGCCTTCCAGAACTCAGACTGGACACCCATTCCGACGAGCGGCATCCAAGGTCTTGGAACTATCGACCGACTCTTACATCGGAATCTCAAAACCAAGACCAAAGAAACACTTCTCGCATGGGATGCCATCGTGGAGGATCAAAGCCGAGGACGGCTCGAGAATTTCGACTCTCAAGGTCTCAATCGCTTTCGCCTTTGTGCATGGGCTCTGCGCCGTGACCTCGACGCCATTGGATACATCAAGACCCTGCATCAGGTCAAGATGCAGTATGTAGATATTCTGCGCCGAGACATGGAACTGCGCGGATTCGTAGACTACGTACGAATTTTTCGCCACCGAATGCATAACCTTCCAAACAAACCCTTCGCTGTCGATTCCCGCCGCATGGGTTGCTTTACGAACAGCTTCGCCATCGCAGATCGTCTGCATCATTGCGGTATACCAGTCTGGTATGTGTACAAGGCTTCCGCTCCTGGACACGACCCAGACCTCTTCGAACGATTCCTGTCCCCTCAAGCAGTCCAATCACTCCAGAACGCGCAAGGCATTCCATCGCGTATCCAGCATATGAGCGCCGACTGCTACACACTCATGTCCTTGAGTATCACCCCTAATGCGAAAGTGCTTTGGACAGGGTCCGCCTCGCACGGCGACAAGTACAGAGTCATGGGGGCCGTCCTCAGCGGTCGACAGTCTCCGTTCGAAAAGTTGCTTCTTGAGTCGTCTGGTGCTGCTGCACACATTATGCTTCCACCTCTGCCAGCAGAAGAGGCGGAATCTTCGAACAGTGGTGTGTGAATTTGTCTATGCGCCATGTCTATATTATAATGGGTTTTTAGGAAAGCGTCGAGCAAACGATGAGCCGTCTACCAGTCGCCAGGATAAGAAGCGGCGTATTTCTCCGTCGGCAGAGCACGGGCAAACTGCAGGCAGGCGAGGAAGCAAAGCTCACACGAAGGTGTCGAAGAACATCAACCGCTCTCCTTGGGATAACATCACACATGCCCCAATGCCTGCAGCTATCCCGACGTGGGCAACAGTGTTGGACACAATGAAGAATAAATTGCGTGCCACAGGCAGGGAGGGGTACAATGATGTCGCGCACATTCCACACCTGCAACCCGAGCACCGCTGGCCAGCAGGACCCGACGCCGCTATGTTTGCCAGCATTTCCAACGCGACCGTTCAGGCCTCTGCTTTCCTGGCGTACAGCAAGCTTCGCCATGTAATCCGCTTTCGCGTCGACCTAGCAATCGATGTTTTAAAGGCCGTCAATAAAATCCCGCCTCAATCATGGCGATACATTCTTGGGTTTCTCGTTCTTTCCTCCGATAAAGATCACACCGCAGCCGCACAGAAACGGTCATTAGCGTTCGAGGAGCTTCAGAAGACAATGGAGCAGATGGGAGTTCAGGTAGGTTTTTGTCCTTGTTATTTTTGATTTGATATGGCGCTAATGTAATGCTCCCAGATCTCACTGACTTCGGACATTCTACGTGATTCCCCAGCATCTTGGAGATCGCATGGTGCCCTAGACCCCTCCCTTTCAGCTCTGCCTCCGCCGGACGTCTGCAGAGAAATTCTGTGGGAAATGAACGAGATAAACTTTCGCACCGACCTGATTCTAGTGGACCGCTTCCTTTTCAACGGATTTGGAGGAACAAATGCACCTAGTCCCACAGAGCGTCGCGCAGTTGTCTTGCAGAGGTTCACCCATTTTGGCCCATCAGTGACACCTGACGACTCACAGTTCGTCGACCGTGGATTTGCATCTCCAAACCTCCAAGAGCGCAGAGACGCGTTGTGCACTCTGGTGGAGGTGATGTCGGAGTGGCAGGACTCGTACTCTTCACCATTCGCTCTCGTTCAGCGCGCTACAGGCCTCAAAAAGTTGGTCGATGTGTCAGAGGGTGACGTTGAGAAGTTGGAAATCAACACCGCGTCGCATTATATTCGAGCGTTCTTCGGTGTATTCAAGCGCCCTCCGAATGTACCCCGCACGCTGCAGGAGCAGTAGATGTAAATGGACTCGTCGAATGTTGGCTGCATACCTATTTTTTTGTATTCCTCGTATAGCTTACCTCAATTACACCGCTTGAATTTAGATCTGCCTTCGACTGGTCTCCCGGATGCGAATATCAACGAGCATGGAATCGCACGCGCCATTATCACCTTGGTGAGTCTTTGTTACCCATTATTTCAGCTATAGAACTTATTGAACTCCAGCACTTGTCGCGAATTATCAAATTAATCGAGATTTCCATTTGTAGCTGGTAAAGATCTCGGAATTCCCACGGTCACACTCGATCATATGTGCATTCATACATGCATGGTCTTTCGCTCTCTGACCATCGTTCTCCTCCCATTTGAGCACTCCTTGACATTTGTACCAGCTGCCATCAGCTGTAGAACTCCAGTGCTCTCCAGTTCGGTGGTTCGCTCCGTCACTACCTTCAAGCTCTTGTCCACTCGGCGCTCAGGTATCAGCCTGTTTGTTTTCGGTGAGTCTTCAGATCTGCTCTCATGAATCACCCGCTCACCAGACATATTCAGATCTATTGAATCCCTCCGCGCGTACGTGCTACCCAAGTCATTCACTCTCTGACGCGAATAAGACTCTTACAGGGTACTACTATCAGCATCGCCGGTATGTCGGCATCTTTTCTCTCATTCTATCCTCCATCACATCCAAAGCCCTTCAGATCCATTGCGAACAATATGGCTCCACCATCTCCCCCGACTACAACTGCCCAGCGACAGGACCCTCCGCTCTGGGATTTCTACATGCTCAACACATTCGCGAACAATTATCCAACCGCGCCGGAAGTCTTTGAGCGCATGCAGCGCGACTTCGAGCATCGCTTCCGCATCGCACAGAAGGATATTACCCACGCTATCGCTGTGTAAGTGGATTGACCCGTACTCGAGTAGCGCTAACTTTGTGTAGGAACCCGCCTCATGGCTCGCCCGCGCTGTCACGCTATAAGTTTTATAATCAAAACCTATAAGCCTAGATTCGCTGGAACCTTAGATGTGGAACGAGCTAGTCTAGTTGGTAAGTAAAATCAACCAAGTGCGTCGGCGGCGGCTTGATCTTGAGGTAATGGTAGTAGAAACGGCTGCTGTAGATCAGAAGGGAAGTACTACTCTGAGTACTTAATCAAGCTCTGAAGCTTGCTTCTCACTCGGTAGTGAGGAATAATTCTTCTTACAAAAGTACTATCGGAGTACTTAATCAGGGCACTGGCGCCTGCTTCTCACACGGTAGTAGTGAGGGACTTCTATCTT
>KN880873.1:0-13911 GCA_000934385.1 Cylindrobasidium torrendii FP15055 ss-10
AAGTCCGACCCGTGTGTCCAGGCATGGATTGCTGAGACGGGTGAGCACATTGTCGCCGGTGCTGGTGAGCTCCACCTCGAGATTTGCTTGAAGGTATGCGTCAATGTCATCGCACCAGCATCACCTACTAATGTTCTGTGCAGGATCTCCAGGATGACCACGCTGGTGTCCCCCTCAAGATCTCTGACCCCGTTGTTCCATACCGTGAGACTGTCAAGGCTGAATCTTCCATGGTCGCTCTCTCCAAGTCGCAGAACAAGCACAACCGTCTGTATGTGAAGGCGATGCCTCTCGACGACGAGGTCACCAAGGCCATTGAGGATGGCAAGGTCAACCCCCGTGATGATTTCAAGGCGCGCGCTCGTGTTCTGGCTGATGAGTACGGCTGGGATGTCACCGATGCCCGCAAGATCTGGTGTTTCGGCCCCGACACCACTGGTCCCAACTTGTTGGTTGATGCCACCAAGGGTGTGCAATATTTGAACGAAATCAAGGATTCTTGCATTGCTGCGTTCCAGTGGGCGACGAAGGAGGGTGTTCTGTGCGAGGAGAACATGCGTGGTATCCGCTTCAACATCCTTGATGTCACTGTACGTTTCCTGTTATCATTGAGGCGACTCCTTCTGACAATAGCCCCCTAGCTTCACACCGATGCTATTCACCGTGGTGGAGGACAGCTCATTCCAGTCTGCCGTCGTGTCTGCTATGCCGCCGCTCTGCTCGCGCAGCCTTCGCTCCAGGAGCCTGTCTTCCAGGGTTAGTGTCTCGAACTCCCAATTTTTCGTCTTACTAAACCATTATGCAGTTGAGATTCAGTGCCCAGAGAATGCCATTGGTGGTATCTACTCTTGCCTGAACAAGCGTCGTGGCCAAGTGTTCTCTGAGGAGCAGAGGCCCGGAACGCCCATGTTCACTGTCAAGGCCTACCTTCCTGTCGCCGAGTCATTCGGGTTCAACGGCGAGCTCAGGCAACACACTGGTGGCCAGGCCTTCCCCCAGTCCGTCTTCGACCACTGGGAGTTGATGAACGGTGATGCGCTTGAGAAGGGCAGCAAGCTCGAGGAGATTGTGCAAAACATCCGTACCCGCAAGGGCCTCAAGGTTCGTCCATGTTTCTGACATCTTCTCTTCGTTATAATGAACCCGTTTTCTTTCACAGCGTGAGGTGCCTCCCCTCGACACGTACTACGACAAGCTGTAATCGCATCTCTGTTCTCGCATCGGTTTTCCTCGTCTTTGTATTTCCTACTTACTCACGTATCCCATCCAAATCATGCCCCCCTCATGTGTACTGTACAATGTAGAAGCGCGTTGAGACGTTTATGTTGTTGTACATTTCCACTTGTTTCCATCCATGTGCGGCAATGGCATTGTTGTACGACCATGAATCGCTGGACTTTGGCGTCAATCTTGAGACGGGCGGCATATTTGAGATTCGTGTCCACGTTGAGTGAGTGGCGTTCTCGTGGCAACAATGAATCCTTCACCAAGATGGGGACCGGAATCTTGGACTTTTCTCCCAGAGACTGAGGGGGCGTGGGACAAATAAAAAGATATCTATGCACTGCTTCCTCACCAGTGGAGTCCGTGAGTCGAGACTCGAGGCCTAGTAACAACGGTGCTCAGCCGCAGGGCTCATTGAGCAGAAGGCGAAAAAATCGCTACGGGGTTCTAGAATTGACCCCTGCCCGGATTGAACGGACGACCTTGTGGATGTGCCAGGAAAGCTGGAATCACACGCTCTACCACTGAGCTAAGGGGTCTGTCAAGTGATCGGCGGCCAATTTCACTGTCGCGCAAGAGTGGAGAGGAGTAAAGAGAGACGGAGAGAAACAACGAACGGTACACTCTCCACACTACAAACACACTGGTGATTACATATTCTCAACGGTACGGTACTCAAAACGCAAATAACAACTTCGATACTACTACTACATGGTATGCCCTCTCCTTACCTCCACCTCCTCCTACCCAACGCCTGGCTCTGGAACTTACTCGTCTCCCTCCTGAGCCTCCTACTCGCACGATCCCGCTCACCCTCCCTCCGCTCAATCTCCTCCGGACTCAGCTCCTCCCACCTTGTCGAGAACTCATTCAAATCGACCCAATCCCTCCACACGCTCTGCAGCGTCTGCGGCGCCCTCCCTCCACGCCCAGACCACCCTCCCAATCCTGTCCGGTCCTTCATCACCGCAGACCGGTCCTGCTGGCTCGTCGGCCCCAGCACGCCCCACTCCAAGGCGTCCTTTTTATGCTTGAGGAGCTCCTCGTGGATCGCGTGCGCAATAAGCGGGCCCGCCTCACCCCCAAGCCCCATTTCGGCACACATCTGCTTGGTGAACGCCTCGGGCGTCAAGGAGCTCATCAGGTCCCATTCGATATAGTCCACGAGATGGAACGTGCCAATCTGCACGTCTATCGCCACGATGACACGGCACTCCCCTCCTCCTCCTCCCCCGGTGTCCTCGACGTTCATGGAATCAATAAACGTGAAATCCACAGCCTCATCAAGCTGTGCTTTTATCTGCGCCGCAATCGTTTCGACCCATGGAACAAGCGGCAGATCCACATCGTTGCAGAACGTCCGCGCGAACGCTTCTGGTGTGATCCCGACCTCGTTCAGGTTCCACAAGAAACTGTCCCTCACTCTTTCCCGCTCCGTTTCGAATTCGACGCGGACGGGGACGAGGCTGGTTGCTTTCCCGCGTGCGCCGGAGAGTTCACTTGGGAGAGGGAGAGGGTACGGTGGGGCGGAGAACGGCGTGGGGAGGAACGGGCGGGATTTGATTGTCTTTTCGGATGGGATCCCACCGAGACAGCTTGCCACCGGTGCGTCCTGTTGTTGTTGCTGTGCGGGCTGAGGCGGGGGCGGCGTAGGCGTATGCATGGGACTCCCCACACCCCCACCCACACCACCACCCACACCAAAACCACTGTCCTCCTCCTGCTCCTCCTGCTCATCCGAATCCTCATACTCATCCCCAGACGGCACTTCCGCGTAGTTTATCGCCGCGCCCCTGCGGGATGTCCTTGACCCCGTGCCTGCTCCCGTACCACCGCCTGCCGCGACCGTCTGTTTCTCCTGGTTGAGTATGGGCTGCATGAGCAGCGTCGCGCCTGTGCGCAGCCGGGACGCATACGTCGAAGTCATCGCTTGCGGCTGCGTCGGCAATACTCCTTGCATCGCTGCAGGCGCACTACTACTACCACTACCACTCGGCGCAGGCACCGGCGGAGGAATATACATCGGCACGGGCACAGGCACAGTAGACGGCGCACGCGTCGGGGTAGGCGTAGGCGTCGCCGTCGTAGTATTATTATTATTCCTCCTCGAACGCGTACTCCGGCTTGAGACAGCGACGTTCGCGGGGACAGGCGTCGTCGAGGTAGACCAGTTTTGCAGGTTCTTCATGTATTGGGCTTCTGAGCTCCTGTGCGGTTAGTATACACCAATTCTTTCTGGGTGCTGAGAAGCGGGGAAGCGTACCTTTGGTTGAGCCTGGGGCGGGACCGTATTTGGATTGAAGCTGGAGTCCGAGGTCAACTTTGTTGGTTCTTTCCTCCAAGATGGTGGTATTCAGCGCACCTGGGACACGGTCTGGCTGAGCTGCGCCGTCGTCATAGTCTGGAACGGATTCGAAGCGTCCATGTGTATGTGTGTGTGTGTGGATGAAAGCCCCGCGGATTAAAGCGCAGGAAAAAGCCCAAAAAGTTTGTGGGTCAAAGACGCGTGAACGTCACGGTCAAAAAGTCACAGACGCCGAAGCGGACATTCGGTCCGAAGTGAAGATCGCGTTAGATAGCGAAGGTTGGTGGGCATCCAGACTCTGCAGAGGACAAGTAGCTGTAAAATATGCATCTCACATGTCTACTCAATTATCTTGAAACGACTTAACCACAGAAAAGCAAGGGCAGTCGTTATCCCACCCCGCGCCACGCGGACGTATTTGCGCTGCCCACCCACCGTTCATCCGACCTTAGCTCAGTTGGAAGAGCGCGAGACTGTAATTGGATAAAAATCATCTTGAGGTCGCCTGTTCGAGCCAGGCAGGTCGGATTCGAAAAGCATCGCACGTGTTTTGCTACTATTGGCGTTGGGTCCCAGAGTCCTAGATCTAACTTTCAAGAACTTATGAGTTAGAACTTAGAACTTAGAAGTGAAAGCCTAAGCGGCAGCGGCTCTTTTTGCGTTTCCTTGCAAGTTCTTAGTTCAGTCACTGGTACCAGCATCCATAGCTTGAGCACCGGTATATTAATGCCGTTAGCTTCTGGCTATTAGACTCAGCCGTAGCTCTGTCGTATTCCGCTTTCCTCAGCCTTTGTATCTTTTGGGCGGTAAGTGAACCAAAAGGATCAAGTCGAGTACCGATTCAGCACATCTCCGTGAACGGTAGTCGTATGGATATGCACTGACTAACTGATAACCTGTTGATACTAGTCTATTCCTTTGACTTTGACATGTAGACTCTCCCATGAGCGAGGGTAAGAAGGACCGTTGTTTTTGGTGTTTGCCGTTATCTATTGGAACATCATGATTCCAAAGGTACTAGCGGATGGCGCATGTTCAAGGCAAGAAAGATATCGGCGGTTAATTGAGGAGGAAGACGTAGCAGAGGAAGAGGAGACGCAGCAAGGAAAGAGGTCGTACTAGTGGTGCAGACTCACTTGGGAGTGTTTAGGAATGAAAGAGCGGGAGAGCAGTAAAAATGGGTTTAAAAGGAAGTGTCGCTTATTTGACGCTCCGCGAGGACTTTGACGAAGTCGTGGAAGCGTGTGCCGTCTACGAGGCGACAGCCACAGATACTTGCCATTGCACGAACTATCGTTAAACGAAGCAAGCTGAATACATAGACAAATTTACCTATACATACATTCTTTACAATCGCCTACTCCACTACTCCCAAAACGCCTTCAGGAAAGACATACCCTCCCTGACTTCTAACCTGATCAAACACGCCCATCACAAAGCTCGTATTCTTCCACGGCCAGACGGAACTCTGGAGGAGGTTTGCACGCACGGAGCGAGCGACATCGTCTGCCTGGAAATGCCACCCCGCGCCTTCGTACCCGCGCGCCGCTTTTGCGATGTCCGAGCCTGGCGCCCACGCTTCCTGCGTTGCCGGAGGAGGAGGAGCACTCCCCAGCTTCCCCTCCGCGCCATAAAACACCTCTTCTTCTTCGCCGAGGGTGATGCCGACGTGTGTGGGGCAGTATGGCTGGCCGTAGACTCTGATGGAACCCCGGGCGCCTCTGAGGATGACAGATGGGGTGAGACTGGGCGTGTCCATGGACGCAGAGAGCACCGCCTGGATGTCTCCTCCGAAGTCGAGGATCCAAGCACTGCGGAGGTCGACGCCCGTACGCGCCTTGACCATCGACGCCTTCACCCCAAACTCGCCTGGTGCGCCTGCAGCGAGGACAGCCCAGACCATGGGGTACGGTCCCAGATCAAGCAGCGCGCCTCCCGCCAGCAGCGGATCCAGCATCCGGTGCGTGTCTGCGAGAGCGTCGGGCTTCATATCGATCGACAGATCCGCCTGTACCGTGTGCAACTTCCCGATCCCCCCTCCTTCGAGCGCATCCCGTACAACGCGCGCGAGAGGCTGGAACGCGGTCCACATCGCCTCCATCAGGAACGTCTTCTCTTCCTCCGCCACGCGCTCCAGGGCAAGCCACTCCGCCCGCGAACACACGCCTGGTTTCTCCACCAGGACCGCACGGAGGGAGGGTGTGCGGAGTGCGGCGAGGGCGACGGCGTAGTGCCCCGAGTGCGGAGTCCCGATGTATACTGCGTCGATGGAGGGAGAGGACAGAAGGGAGTCGTACGACCCGTGTGCTTCGATTGTCGCGCGACTTTCTGCACTGAGTGGGAGGGCGTCGATAAATGTCTGTGCGGACGCGGTGTTGCGAGACCCAACAGCTGTAATCGCATGCTGTTCTCCCTTTGAACGCCTGTGAACACAGTTCAGTGGGGAATTCTAAAGGTGAGATAGAACCGCACGTCGAAGGATCCACAAGCACATCATGCGCAAACTTGGTCGAGATATTCCCCGTCCCAATAATCCCCCATCGGAATGCTGTCTGTGCGCTCATCTTCTGTGCTTTGGTCGTGGCCGTCGAGAGATTAGAGATGATAGTCCACCGCCCAGATACGTCTGTCTATCGGCCCGGTCGGTCCCTCCTCGATCCTTCATCTTTCTTCCATCCAGGTCACTTGCTATCGCACCCCGCACCGCGTCGCACCACTTGGATGAGAAAGCAAGTCATGGTCCATGGTCAATCAGCAAACACCCTTCCCGATCACTTCATTTCGCATCACACCCGCTCCCTTCACCTTCACCTTCATTCAAAATAACAGAGTACACATTCTAAAGAAGTACTCGTATTCATCCCAAGCTGACTTCTCATTTTTGAATTGTGTAAGAACTGAGCCAGTGAGAAAGATACAACTCCAAAATGAAGCTCGACCGTCTCCCAGCAAAATCTTTCCCTTCTCCATATATGACCCCTGCCCGGATTGAACGGACGACCTTGTGGACTGGAATCACACGCTCTACCACTGAGCTAAGGGGTCGCGTGAGGTCAAGGCCAGGCCCAACTCCAAAAAATCGGACAATGCAATGAATCGTGAGCTTGCCTACTAAAATAGTGGTTCCAAAGTATCCCAGTGTCACCCCAAATAAAAAGCTGCTTTCCTCGTGTCGCGCGCGCGTAGCGCATTTCAACCTCCTCTCGAAACGCAAGAAAAACCCTAGCAGAATCCCTCATCCGACCTGCCTGGCTCGAACAGGCGACCTCAAGATGATATCCAATTACAGTCTCGCGCTCTTCCAACTGAGCTAAGGTCGGGATATCCTCACGTCTTTGCGCTTGGACTCGTTCCCACACCGTTGTGCTTGAGTACGAGGCGTCGTCCTGCTCTCTGAGTCGTCTACTTTCGGTGGATACCGCCAGGTTCTAGAGCCGTAGTAGTAGTGGCTCGCGGTGGAATACACAAAGGGAATTCAACACCTCGTACTAGACCTTACCTTCCCTTTCACGTCCAACGGTCAGACTTTCCTCCGTGCACCACCTCCAAAACTGTGCGGAAAGGACGACACTCAGTGGGAAGATGCACCGCGCGAGAATCGACCTGGTCTGGATAGAGGAATGTGCACGCATCTCCAGCCGCGCCCCGAAAACGAGATTTGACGAGATGCGCGTCCATGTATACAATTGGCATGAAGAAAGAAGGGTGGCGGGATTCTTCCTTTGCAGATTCGTAAGGAGGGGAATGGGAATGGGAGGAACGCCGAATGGCTGGCGCACTAGTCGAACAAGAAAGTGTTGGAGATGGGTTTAGGGTTATGGAAGAGAGACAGCGACACCGGAAGAGAAGAGAGAGGTACACGCAGCATTTCCGTGGTCGCCGTACAATGAGATGCTATTCTGCACATCCAATCCGTGTATGCAGTGAATCTGAGTTGGCATGGAGAGAGAAGGCGAAGGGGTGAGGAGAAGACAGAACAGTTGTTCACGACATCTTCGTACATCTTCGTACTTGTTCGAAGTCGGCGAAAGCTTTCCCGAAACGAGAACATTGAGTCCCATCCAGCCGTGGGGAAACAAGCCTGAATGACTATGCGAGTAGCCACGGCCCATGGAAGTACTAAAGAAGACCCGAGAGACCGACCGGTTACTCGGGACCTATGGGTTTACCGCGATCAGGAGATACCCAAGTACTCTGCTGGCGAGTGACTGCCATCATCTCTGTCCGAGCGGGGCTCCCCCAACAACACCTCCACCTCTTTATACCCCGAACGACTGGCGCAGGAATGAACCACACAGACGAGAGCCAGCGAAACCGGTTCATGGAGGACACCGCAGGGATATTCAATGGTGTGTGTGTGTGCATGAAGCGCGTGATATTCTGTGATCTCATCTCCCTCTTTGTTTCGAATTCGTAGGATTCAACTTTCCTCCTCCTCCCCCTCTGCCTTCGTCCGCAGACCTGTTTAGCGACCAAGAGGCGGGACAGGTGTTTAATTTTCTAGACGCGTTCGCGTCTGATGCGGTAGACCCGTTTGCTTCGTTTCAACAATCACAACCACAGCAAGAACAGCAGCAGCAGAATGGGAACTATGGTTCTGGGTCGGGGACGAATGAGTTTTTCGGTGGTGGGCAGCGATGGGAGCTTTCTGGGCCGTTTGATTCGCAGGGGTATCATCATCCACCCCAACAAAGACAACAACAACAACACTATGCACAACCAAGCTATACAGCTGAACACCCCGCGAGTGATTTCATGGGACATGTGAACCACCACCAATACCTCTCTCTTCCTACGTCGCCTACAACAGCAAATACACCAGCGACGCAGGGAGGAGGAGGGAAAGAGGTTCAACCGAAAGCGCTTCTGTCTACGCCGCAGAAACGGCTGAACCATATCATGTCTGAGCAGAAGCGGAGGAACGCGATCCGGGATGCGTACGCGCAGCTTATCCATCTCCTCGGGGATCCGGCGGGTGCGATGCCCACGCGGGGGAGACCCAAAGGGCGCGCGGGGAAGAACACGAAGGGGAAGAGCGGGGTGTTGTTTAGGGCGGTGGAGTATATCAAGTGGTTGGAGGTCAATCGGGATGCGTTGAAGGAGGAAGTGGAGAGGAGGGGTGGGTAGTACATGTACTTTTAGGAATGATTGAATGTACAGAATATGGGGTTCACGCATGCGAGCAATCACAGAATACAATACATTACACCAATAAATACACATGTACATTGCTTCCTACATCCCATCTCCGATGATAAAATTCACGAGACCGCCCTCTCCCAAGACAAGCTTAACAGGCAAGCGTGGATCGATCCTGATAGGCGCAGAACTCCCTACAAAAATATCTCCCCGTGTCCACCCCGGCATCCCTCCGCCCGGGTGTGTGAGTGCGGCTGCTTCTCCTTCCGTGAGCGGTCTCCCCTTGGGCGGTGTCGGCGGTGGAGGCATCTTCCCACCACTTTGTTGCTGTTGCTGGGGTGGTGGAGGAGGTGGAGCGGGAGACGGATGCTCCTGCCCGTCCTCCTCCTCCTCCCTCGCCCGTTTCGCAGGACGAAAGGAGGACGAAGACGCGCCTGTAAACCGCCCGTGGGTGTCTGTGTAGTACTGCGCCCCGCCGTACGCGGTAGAATACGCCGTCGACGAGCCTGCTGTCGTCGTTGGCCCAAGCGTCACTTGGAATGTGGGTTCTTTGGATATCACACCTCCTCCTCCTTGTGGGGATACTATCGCCATTTAGCCATAAACATGGATATACGGGGGATAAACGCACCTTGGCTTAGGACAGCTGGGTTCAGTGTCGTAGGAGGAGCCTGCTGAGGAGACGTCTGGTTGCTCCCGCCTCCATTCGTCGAAAGCGCATTCGATGGATCAGGATACGCACACGTCGCTGCTATCCCTCGCTTCACACACGCCTGGCATGGCAGAGACTCCGAGCATCGTGTCTATTCCATCCTCAGTTTTATTTCTTAAAATGAACTGGGGAGACATTACCTTTCCTGTATGACACGCCACACACGCTTTACGCACACTCGGTCCCTTTGGTTTCCGCGTAGGCGTCTCCAACGCCCCTCCTCCTCCTCCTCCTCCATCCCCGTGCGCAGACAAAGGCGACTGATGGATCGTCGGAGACGGATTCCCCGACCTCTGTCCATGGTGTTGCTGCTGCAGCGTCTGCTGAAACGAAGACGGATGCTGCTGGGGCGATGGGTTATGCTGCTGATGCGGTGAAGGATGAGGAGGCTGCTGGTGCATCGCATGCGGATCCATCGTCGGCGACCCGTGTCCCGAACGCGCTGGTGGGAGGTGCTGCATCGATGTCCCGGGACCGACCATCGACCGTGGGCGCGTAGACATAAACACAATAACCAATCACAATGACAACACAAGGACGCCCTCCTACAAACAACAGGATTTTATTCAAAGCGCGATGGAAATGCCACTCAAACACGCGTCCAACCACAAAGGCGATGAAAAGAGGCAAGGGCGCCGCGGCGTGTTGTGTTGTGTTTCCAAACAAAGCAATCCAAGTACGTGTTGCTGATCTCAGCGGTAAGTATTCGGCCTGGCGGCGGACGGGTGGGATCGGTGTTGCGGCGCGCGGACGGTGATGGTTAAGGAAAGAGGGATCACGTCTTGCCCCCCTCCGGCCGTGAGAGTCACCCCCACATCATCCGATCGTGCTGAGTACCCATCTCCCCATGCGTCTTCATCCGCTCTTCCATCCATCCGAATGTAGCTATACACTCACGTTATGCTAAAGTCGCATCGATAACGCCCTTGCCCCTCTTCCCGCTCCCCGTCGCGCGCGAACACAGCACACCCACCGAAGCTCCTTTCATCCGACCTTAGCTCAGTTGGAAGAGCGCGAGACTGTAATGGTTAAAATCATCTTGAGGTCGCCTGTTCGAGCCAGGCAGGTCGGAGTAAGAGATCGGTCCAAGTTCTTTTTGGTTGATAGCTAATACATGCTACAATATTGAGAACATAAGACCTCTCAGTCTGAAGCACAGAAGACCAATGGGCATATGCATCCCAGGTCCCTCCCCGGAAGGCTTAACGAGACTGTGAATACTGATTGCCAAGTAAATATGATTCCTCGGCCCTATGTCCTCTTCTCTTGTCTCCTTGTCGTCAAAATCTGGCAAGGTCATCCAGATCTTGGGTATCCGACCCCTTAGCTCAGCGGTAGAGCGTGTGATTCCAGCTTAGGAACCTCCACAAGGTCGTCCGTTCAATCCGGGCAGGGGTCATATATTGTTAGACTCGTAGTTTTTGGATGGGTTTGAGCAGAAGAAATGTAAGCCTCGATCCGACTCGAGAGTCCAGAATCCAGATTCATTGACCTCGCAACGACGCCGTGAAATCGCGCTCTATTTCCAAACTTCTACCACATACGCACATTTTTTACAAGGGAGAAAAACCAAGAAAGATGGTGTTTCGTTTCGTGAGTTACAACATGACTACATAACTACAAGTACACGCCCACAAGCGGGGCCCATGGGGTAAGTAAAAGAAATAATAAGAAGAAGGGAGTTGGGAGACATAGTAAGAAGGGCAGACACAGCAGGACAGCAGACAAGAAAAAAAGAAAAAAGAGATTCGGATATATGTAGATAGATACTTAGTTGAATCGATAAGCGTGTGCTCATGGGGCATGGGCAGCACCCCCGTCGTCCTTGTCGGCTACTCCTTCTGGCTCTGACGCGTCTGCGAGTGTTGCAATGGGTGGGCTGACAGGCTGCTTCTGTTGAGGCTGAGGCTGAGGCTGCGGTTGAGGCTGGGGTGATGGCTGGACAACCTCCACGACATCCTCCTCCTCTTCCTCACCCTCAACCTCCATCTCGCCGTCCGCGTCCGCATCCTCATCCGCCTCACCATCCCTGTCACTCCCCGCCGCAGCCCCCACCACCACCGCCACCGCCTGTTGCTCTACTTCCGCTTTCTGGTGTCGCGGACTGATGACTCTAGGCGCTTGAGGTGCATCCTGGGAATAGTTCGGATAACTATTGAGTCGCGCACTCGCCTGGCTCGCGGCAGCCGGCACCTCGGGGCTCACCACCACCGTATCCGTCCTCGCCAGCGCCTGCTGCCCAGGTTGCTGCTGCTGCTGCTGCTGGGCATTCGTCACCACCACAGGCATGATAACCCTGCCCATCACACTCCCATTCGGGCCTGCATGCATCGCACCGGCGTTGTTCCCCGCCAGCGCAGGAACCGGCATCCCTCCACCACCACTTCCCGCTCCTCCTCCGCCTCCTCCCAAGACAGTAGACGACGTCGAAGAACTCAGCGTGTTCCTTCGCTCGACGCGCTTCATCTTCTTCCGGCAACGGTCACAGACAGTCCCAGGCCCCATCGGCCCAGGTCCCCACTTCTCGATACACTTGTCCTCCTTGTACCTCCCTGGCTCACCACACGACCGACATATCCGCTGCCCCATCTCGTTCGTCGCAGGATACGTTCTCGCCGGGGCGTCCTGGTTGTTCACGTTGTTGTTGCTGTTGCTGTTGTGCTGGGGAGGAATAGACGCGTGCGGCGGCGCAGCACCGTTCATGTTGGTTGGGTATGGGATGTGCTGGGTGCTCGCTACGACGCCTGGGGGGTATTTCGCGCGTTTCGCTGGGGGCGCGCCGGTCACGACAGGCGCAAAGACGTGTGTTTGGTACGAGCCGCCTGAGCCGCCTCTGCTGGGAGCGTGCTGCTGCTGTTGCTGGGCTCCTCCTCCACCGCCTTGGTGTTGTTGATCTGCAGCCTCAAGAATCATCTCGTCTATCGACGGACTACGCGACCCATCTTCGCGCTACACACAAAAGACATGAGTAACAGAAAGTATCAACCGTAGTTGGGCAACCAAAACACACACCTTGCGTTTCTCACGCCAGACGCGTGTGCCCGTGTTCACGTCGGTCACGAGTGGGACGGGCGCCGTGTTGAGTGCACCGTGGTGGAGAGGTTCGCCTTCGCGCCAGACGCCACCTTTCTGGCTGAACAGCCTGTCCAGTCCACTGCGCGCATCCCGGCTATGCTGGTCCAGCACCATAAGGTAGTCCCGAAGCTGGGCCCACTGGTCGGACATCGCCAGTCTCCGCGCAGTCTCGCGGTCCCTGGCCGCCCGTAGCTCATAGATATCCTTCTGCATCGCCTCCACCACTTGTGGGCTGATACTCGCTGCTCCCGCCCCTGCACTCCCTCCCCCATTTCCATTCTGATGATGATTCGGTGGTGAAGAGACGCTGTTCGCGTTCGTGGTACTGATGTTCGTCGCGGATGGTCCAGATGCCGACGCGTAGCGTTGCCAATAGTCCGCGCGGTCTCTCTCCTTCCGTAATTGCTCCTGCAGGTCCTCGATTTGTTTATACGCATCGCCTAGGATCGTCGCCAGCTGCGTGTTCGTCGGCCCGCCTCCACTGCCACTCCGCCCCGTCGGGTCGATCGCTGCCGCCATCTGATCTCCTTTTCTCCAAAAAAAGTCCTAGAAATTCGTATATTTCTCCCTTTCTCCCTGGGTGTATCACCGTCGAATGGAAATGATGACGTGTCAAGTCCACAGAACCCCAGTCTTGCGCGCGAGTCTGTATAGTTGTAGTCGTAGTTGGGGGGAAAAGGACAAGGTTCGAAAGTGAGCGTGGGAACGAACGAACACCCACACGAAAGGCCCGCGCCGCGCGCCCGGCTGCCTTTTTTTACCCTTTATATCCCCGTCCGAATCACGCGCTGCACCCTGGGCGCTGATTGGCGCCCCCCGATCGATGCGAAAACATCAGATTTTTTGATCCCGCATGCGACAGGCACCAGGCACCCCGGCCGACAACAGCCCCCAGCCCCAAAATGGTTTCCCTCCGTCTGTTGGTGCGCGCCTGCCTCTTTCGGCAAACTCCTCTCCCACAGTGTCCGGCGGTTCTGGCTGGGGGCTACCCAAGTACCACCCGTCTCTCACTCGAATAGGCTCGGCATCGGGCATGTGTGCTTGCATATGCATGGCCTTGCCTCTATCCGCCTGCCGTCAAGACCCAGGCTCTTTCTGACTCCTCCCTCAGCTCAGAGCTTGTATTACTATTAGCTTCGCACCGAGGACATCTCATCGTTTATCATGCCTGCCTCCCACGGCCGAGTACAAACGCGAACCTCGATCCAGCTCGAGGTTTCAACTTTCAATCATAATTCTTTCTCACGCTCCCCATCCGCTTTCCCTCCCACTTGAGTCTTGCGCGCTGATTCATTTCCACTTTGTCTTGTGTCTTCAAATCACATCACATGACTTTACTCAGCGCTGGTCCCGGTATGTACTCTTTGGCTTGCTCTCGTGCCGCAATGAACTTAAGCAGAGAAAAATACACTCAGAGCTGACTGAGTGTATGCGCGATGCTTGAGTAGAAGGTGTG
>KN880874.1:0-13898 GCA_000934385.1 Cylindrobasidium torrendii FP15055 ss-10
TTCACAGAGACGTCTTGTCAACAACTTCAGCATCGATGTCACTACCTTCGGTTGCACATAAATCACTCTTACGCCCTAACTTTAGTCTCACGACTCTCACGATTTATGACTTACGCTTTATTTCCTTTACGGGTAGTTGGATTGTTGGATACTGAGATTGTTGTCCACCATTGCATATCGTGAAATATAACTTGCCCTGCCATTAGAACTCCTTGCCTTGCTATTATGCGCAACTTCTTTACGCGCCCTCAGCCCTAGGTCCCAATTACCTCACTTGCTTTCCTCGTCGAAGGGCAGCCGGGCCCTGAGCTGTATCCGTATTCAGAGGAAATGTTGTGTGGATAGCGGTATGTTTGGGCTGGCATTTCACCTTCCCTTTGGGTAATCTCCTTTATATTGTGAACGGAAAAACACCAACGCCTCGTACGGGTTCCATGACGTTTGACAATGGATTTGTCGCGTGGTGTTTCGTAATGCAAGCGATCGCAGTCTCGCTTTGGGCTCAGCGAAAACGGGAAGGGGGATTTGTAGTACAACAAGAACGAATCTTATGTCTCACCGAGTATCTGCAGACGCGCCATTAGCCGTAACCAACTTGAATATTGTCGAGAGTTGAGAGTCGAGGCAGCCCTTCCCGTCATCTAACGTCGGAATCTTACGCTCTTCTACATCTTTTTAGTTGAATTGAGCTTCTGGGCTGAAGAAAGAGAAGGAGATGCGTACGAAGATTCTCAATCATCGACGCTACAATAGGGAGTCAATTGAATGGAGAAGCCCACAACATACATACGTTCGAACAATGCGGCTGCGTGAACTATTGATCGTTCATGTTTCCATCATGTTTTTCAAAGAAGATGCCCTCCTACACGTCTAGCCTTGCTCGAGTTTAGCTGTCCGTTTCATTTAGCACAAATCTCATCAAAATATCACCGAAGAGCGTGGACGTGGCTTGAGTGAAGCGCGGTACCAAAACCGTATTCTCAGATGATCTGAGGCGCAACCGCATGCAGCGAATACAAAGGTCGGCAAGATCGTCCGGTTCTAACTTCTAGGTGCGGGAACCCGGGGAGGCACGCGTCGGGCACTCTGCGTAAGCTGAAATGAACCATATACACGTTCAATTCAGACTAAATTCTCCAGATAAAATGAAATTCATGCGCCCAGGAATTGTGCGCCCAGGGCCCAGGCTGAAAGAGTCACGCGAGGGCGTACCGTGCGGCTGATGGTCGCGATTGGGAACATGCGATGGAATGGAAGGGCTTGGGAAGGGCGTTGGAAAGCAAGGAAACTACATAGCGTGATTAGACGCATTTACGATGTAAGCAAGCCGCGAGATGCGAGAGGGAGCAGATCGTAAGGTCTCATTGGGTCCAGCGGCCAGGGACAAGAGCATGGTAAAGCAAGCTTGGGAGGAGTGAGCGCCACCCACGTAACTCAGTACTAGTCGGAGAAGAGCGTGTTCTATAAGGGCGTATTATTGCACCACGAAAGACAAAGATTACCCTCTAGAGTAAACTTACGCGTCGAAGCGTTCCCACTAGTGTCGAATTATCAAATCCAAGTAAGTAGCAAGTCGAAGAAGGAATTGAAGCGGTGTTTTGCCTCCGACATCTCGAAGAGGGAATTGGTGACGGTGTGACAGGATTACATAACGTGCAGGTGAATGATGGCCAGGGTTGCCTTTTCGTCGTCGCTAGCAACATCGACGGTTTGGACGCTGACGGACGACGATTCAGGATCTTCTCTGCTGTTTGCATACTGGACACGGCGCCGACGGATACAGGAGGCGGATTTTTGAAAAGCAGTACGTGGCTGAAGCTAGAATGGCCAAACCCCTTGGAGCCTGCAACGAATGATGCTGACGCGCCGGTAGGTATTGCAGGACTCTCGCGGTGCGCAGACTCGACGACGTAGTCGATGGCCGTGCTCGCACCTTTGGATTGGCAGTACCCACTTGCAACAGACATGGACGGACCAGCGAACGGGAGACAACGAGCGGCAGGAGCGGGACCTTCGGCGGAGCAGGGCTCTGCATCGGGACACGGTGGTCACGGTGGCGGACAGACACATTCTCCAGGGTATGGTGCGCATCTACCACCAGGATACGGTCCAGGATACCCGATAAACCAGCAACCGCAAGGGGGATGGACACCGTCGATAGCAGCCCCTCCATTCTACCCAAGCTTCTATCAAAACGGTCCTGGGGCGTCGCCGCAGTATGGACCGATGCAACAACAGGGCTACTTCGACCCGCAGCAACTGGCCGCGCAGTGGTACCAGCAAATGATGATGAACGCCCAGCAGCAGCAGCAACAACACCAATTCCCGCAACACCGAGGGCCGCCTGGACCGCCGCCGCCCAATATGTTTAGTACTGGATTTCCGAGCGGGACTCCACCACCCCCACATCGCGGAATGTCGGTCGATGCGCAGCAATCCGCCCAGCAACAGCAGCCATACCCCGGATATCATCCTTACCGACGCCCGACACGACAAGGGTCAGCGCAGGCAGACGGTGGCGGTGCACCCGAGCAGTGGCGGGGAAGTCCTGTTCCGACCCCGCCGTACGGCCGGCCCGACGCATCCGCATCTTCCTCCTCTGTAAATTCAACTCATTCGACTCGCCAAAGAACCAACAGCAACCAGTCCGGCAAAAGCGGCCAGAACGCCGCACCTTCGCCCAACGGCAGCGCACGTTCGCGAAACGGCTCCAACTCGTCTTCTCCACAACCACCACCTTCATCGCGCCAGATACCGCCACACTCGCGCTCGATGTCGGGCTCGTCCCAGGCGTCAAATAACTCTTCTCGGCCCGCCCCAGCCGCCTCTGCCTCATCGCCATCCTCCTCTTCGTCGTCACCAGTCGCGGCATCGTCGACTCTACGGCCGGCGCGGCCATCACCCTTATCTCAAGGCAATTTCACTGCGTCAGAGAAACGGATGTCCCGCGACGACAGCGATCTGGCCGCGATGATGGAGAATCCGCCGTCCACTGGTCCTCGCGGTAGCGGTATCAAAGGTCGCCTACGTCGCGCCCTGTCCTTCAATGCCGCGCAGACACTCAAGGAGGAAGAGGGCGATGACGACGTTTCCATCAAAGCCTCAGCGTCCAAGAAGCCCAAAGCGCCGATAAATACCACAGCACCAAAATTGGCGCGTGGGCCTGAAAGCCCTGCGGACGACGTGTCGACTCGGGCGCCGTCTACGGTACAGACGAAGAAAAAGAGCCGTTCATTGTTCAACTATCGTATGAACGCCAGCACCGACAACATCTCGTTATCCTCCACCGTCTCCTCTGCCAGCGTCATGATCCGCAAGCTCGGCTCCATGGGCAAGCTAGCGCGTCGTAATTCGCTCGCGGGTATCACCTCGTTGTTCAAGGACAAGGACAAAGACAAGGATGGTTCGGGCAAGAAGTCAAAGAAGAAGGAGACGAGCAAGGGAGAGGCTAGCGAAGCCAGCGTTACTCTTGCCACCGCCGAACTCGACCGTTCCAGCGACTGGAGCAGCCCCGAAGTTGCTGGCCTCAGTCCTGCGGCGAAGCTCGCGCGTCAGCATACTCTCAAGACCAATGCTGAGGCAGCCGCCAGGGCCAAGGAAAGGGAGGCCGCAGCTCCAAAAGCAAACGGTGCCGCTGGTGTACCGACCTGGGACAAGAACACGTCCAATCGTTCATCGTCACCCGTCAAATCTGCCAGCGCCGTTCGCATCAGCGAGGACGGCACCCGTGTGCTGGTCGAAGAGGATGAAGATGAAAGTGACGACGAGCACTTTACGCGTCAAGCTGGGCCCAGTACACATATCGAAGGCTGGGATGATGATGACGAGGAATGGGATGAGGGCGAAGGAGATGGCGAGGAGGACATGACAATACGGCAAGGCATTGAACAGGTTGCATTGGAGGACGATGCCGAGGAATGGGACGACCCGGAGCCTTGGGCAACAGATGTACGCCGCAGCGTCGAACGTGTACGGAGACCTGCAAAGGGTATTCTCAAGTGTACGTGCCCTGCCTTTCATTTTTACTTGTGCTAAAAAATCTCAGACGCGGCCAACTTTGATCAGACCAAGTACATGCCAGACCAGCCCTTGCCTACGCGGCATAGGTCCAACTCGTATGATGCGCATCCAGGTCAAGATGCTGGCCCACTTGCACATATTCCCCCTGCGGACCCCGACCACATCGACGGTGTCCATCGCCGCCCGTCTTCTTCGTCCCAACATGGCTCTGCTGCTCCACCTTCACTACCCCCACTTTCGTTCGACTTTGATTCGACACCGTTATCTTTGGAGAAGACTGACAGCCCGAGCGTGCATCAGCCTGCACCAGAAAAGGCGACGATGCCTGCTATGTTCTCGCACGCGAATTCTTCCGCCCCTGCGCTGTCCATGACCGGCACCGCGCCGTCTTTGACACACCGGGCGGCGACTGCTCCTCACGAGAGCAAGCGACTAGCGTTTGCGAGCAACCTGAGCGTGTACGATACCTTCAGCGCGACAGTGTATGATCGGAGAAGTGAGCCGGCAACTTGGAGTCGGTTGACACCGCAGTTGGCGCAGAGGATCAAGGAGGAGCTTAACTCGTTTAAGATGGAGGAGATGGAGGTTCATGCGTCTAGCCGGATTCAGTGCGTTTCTTTTGCCTTTTCCGCGCCATGTTGCTTCTGCTAACGTACGCTTAGCACGCAATTCTTTGTTTGAGAGGATGGTGCTTGGTGATTTTGCTGTGGGACCTTTTCTGTACGAATATGAATGACGGACGGATAATTTACAATGGGCTCCCCTCACACACACACTCAATTATTTATTTATATACTTTTTCCCCTTCGTTAGTAGGCAGCCGCTCGTTTTTTTTTCTTTTCTTTCTGATCAACCAACCCACCGTCGCTCCTTTTACTTGTGCTCACTTGTTTGTTTTCTTTATATTCTGTGACGGTCGTTCCCCCATTCCTTCCACACTCGTTGGTTTATCCGTCCCACTTACCGCTCATCGCCCACACCCTCACCCGCGATCTCTCTCTCCTTCTCTCTCCCATTTTTCTCCGCATTTTTTATATACAGTTATCGCATCTCACCACACATCATTCATCATCATACGGAATTTGGCCATTTCCTGCCTTGCGCCTCTTCAAATTAAAGCGATCTGACACTTGTCGTTATATATATACATATATATACCCACAGCGCGGTATAGTGGTACTGGTATTGGTATTGGTATTGATTGTACTAATGTTATTGTGCGCTCCTCTCCCTTCTTCTTGGGATAGGATAGGAAATATACAGAATGGATGCTGGGTCCTGTTCGCCATTTCGTTGCTCATGGAAGGTTGGATGCTTGTTTACTACTGTCTCTCGCTCCTGAACTTTTGAGGCGGCAGCCTTCTCCGCCCTGGGCCACACACTTGTGGACAGTCCGTATCTCGCGTTGATCTCGCGCAAAGGTAGTAAGGTTATGTAAGATCAACAATCTCCATTGTTTACTATATGATCCACTGTCCCACTTTGAATTCTCGTGGCATACCCAAAAGCGTCATGCCAAGACCAACGAACGAGCGACGTCTCGCAGGCATTGTGTACGATGCGGAAGGTGCAGATGGACCGGGGACATGCAGCTGAAGCTACCGTGTTGTCTAAGAGAGATAAACGACAGTGAATGACTATCATGACCGTGCAATGTTCCTAAGCATACGAAATAAACATCACTCTTGGTTAAGCATGTTTTTGTGCATATGGAGACCGAAGCCGCGAGGAATCTGAATGCGGCTTATCTGGCGTCATGAACCAGATGGATATTGCAACCATCTAGGATGGTGCCTCTTTAGGATTCTAGAGATCTGGCGGACATGAATGGTCTTCTCAATCCCTTCTCTTCCTATCATCACGATCAAGGTCTTGCGTTAGGTCGTGAAGTATCTCTACGGCAGTATTCTACACTGCACAGCTTCGTGGATATTGGTATTCAACTGTTAGCTCTCTTCCGCCGGCATTTTTCTGAAAGAGGCTTCTTTCTTAGCTTCGTGGACCCTTGTTCCTCAAAGGAAGTCAGTTCGCAGGTCTCTTGCGCCATGTTTCCTCGTGACACCACCAGGCCTATCAACTTATAACCTCCACATGTGGCCCGGCAGTCGAAGAGGACTCGCATGCTTCCAACACTGTCCAACATATGGCGTGCAATATAGGAAGAGATTACGATTCGCCGAGCCTTGACTATAAAGCCTAGGCGACATCGACGAGAGACGCCAGCACTCAGCCCACTTGCAGTTGCCTCTCGTCCAGTCTCATCATGTTCAACGCCGCCGCCCTCTTTGCCCTCGTCTCTGCCTCTGTCGCACTCGCGACGCAGTCCGTGTCTATTTCCACGTCTGGTACGCGCATTTGAATGCAGAGTGGGAAGCCTTCATTGACTTTTACAGCGCCTGCGTCTGTGACCGATGTCACCGACTTTGAGGTCACCACGACGATCACGAACACTGGAGACGAGGCCCTCACTCTGCTGAAGGACCCGAGGACCGTGCTGAGCTCCTGGGCCACTGATGCGTTCACTGTTGCGAAAGAGGATGGCACTGCCGCTGACTTCAACGGTGTCGCCGTGCGTTACATCTCTGCTGAGGCTGCCAAGCTCAAGAAGACTACCAACGACGAGAGCCTGACAACTACGCTCGCACCTGGCGAGAGTGTCGACGTCGTTCACGAGCGTGAGTACCACAGCTCTCTTTTGGTTCCCCATTTGATGCTTTTTGTTTAGTCGGCAACTTCTACCGCTTCGACAATGCCGGAGAGGGTTCCTTCACCGTTACTCCTCTCAGCACTCTCGAGGTCCTTGCTGAGGATGGCTCCCTGTCCGCGATCGAGGCTGAGGTTACCGGCGCAACAGTCGACATTGCTGGCACCCTCGCCTCCGCCAAGGGTCTCCGCCCAACTTCTGTTGGTGGAACCGCTGCCCGTGTGAGCCGTGATGCCTCGCACCTCACCAAGCGCGCCACATACTCTTCCTGCTCCTCCACCCGCCAGTCGCAGAACAACGCCGCCATCACCGCTGCATCCACACTCGCCAAGAACTCCCTCACGCACCTCAACGCGAACAAGAGCGGAAGCACCCTCCAGACGACGTGGTACGGCACTTTCTCCAGCAGCCACTGGACCGGCACCGTCAAGGCGTTCACTGGACTGCAGACCGAGCCCGCGAGCTGGTTGTACGACTGCACATGCACGGATTCCGGCACATACGCGTATGTCTACCCTGCCAGCTACGGTGAGGTCTACCTCTGCGGATACTACTGGAACGCGCCTGCGACTGGCTCTGGATCCCGCGCGGACACCATCATTCACGAGGGCACACATTTCCCTCAGATTCTCGGCACTGATGACCACACCTACGGTAATTTGCTCTTCCATGGTGGAAGAGCCTGCGTGCTGATACATGCTTGTAGGCGAGTCCAGCTGCAAGGCTTTGGCAAAGAGCAACCCCAACAACGCTTACGACAACGCCGAGTATGTTGTCTTTGTTGTGAATAACAGACACTGATAATGCTTTTCTAGCAACCACGCCTTCTTCTCCGACTATGCTTAAAAGGTATTTTTATACAAGGGATTAGGGTAGGATAGGGTGTAAATGACGCTGTACGATGTTGTAAAATAAACATGGAAACTGGATGGTACATCCCAACACGTTCAAAACTTAAAAGCGCTTGCGATCGAACGATCGCTCTCCGTGTCATGTGATCGTTCTTGTCTCTTGTCTCCTGCACTCATATCGCCCACAATGGCAGCAGCGACCGTCTACCTCCAGGACGAGTGCTACAAACACCAATACATCCGCACCTCCGATCTATCGTGCATCGTCGAACGGCCTGAGCGTATTCGTGCCGTCAAGGTCGGCGTCGCAGGTGCCGTTGCCCAGGCGAACATCCTCCACTCGAAGTCGAAATCAAAGCAGGAAGGTCCAGATCTCAGTCTGGAGGATGCGTTGGAACGCTTGAATATCGGATCGTCCAGCCCTGCCCCTGGGAGAATAGCCATAGCGCGCAGCACGGCGTCGGTCGACTTGCTGCACCATCCTGCGGTCAAGTTCGTGCACGGCGACATCGACGGTGATAAACACATACCGCGACTCGTTAAGCTTGCGGCGGAGAGCACCGAGCGTATACGAAATGGAGAGTCTGAGATTCCTGCAGAGCTGGGGTGGAAACAAGGGGATGTGTATCGTGCGTCTTTGCTCTCTAGCACCCCCTTCACAAAGGAAAGAGCACTCACAATGATATAACAGTGTGTCCTGAATCCGTTGCCGCGATGGAAGGTGCAGCTGGGACTGTCGTGGAAGCCGTAGACGCCGTGCTTTTGCCTGGCGCGCAAACAACAAGGGCATTTGCTGTCATTCGTCCGCCTGGGCATCACTGTGGCGAGGATACCCCAGAAGGATTCTGCTTTATCAACAATGTCGCTATCGCTGCAGCCCATGGTGTGTCCATTTTCCTAAACTCCCTTTGCGACATGTCAGTGAAGGGAAGGCAGCTCATCTAAAGCACGGTGTGAACCGCGCGGTTATCTTTGACATCGACTTGCACCATGGTACGTGCTGGGACCCATATTCCATCATTCTTCTCTCAGATACAGCGGACAGGGAATGGTACACAGTCCATTGCATGGCAGATCAACGAAGAGACGTATCGGCAGACGCTCGAGTCTGAGGGAGGCGCGCCCCATGTGAAGCCTGGGCCGATGATATTTTATGGCTCTGTACATGATATCCTAAGCTATCCTTGTGAGGTATGCATTCTCCCTGTGGTATCTCCCCCTCTGATCTCATTGTGCTTAAGGATGGTACGCCGAACCTCGTCCAAGCTGCGTCCGTGTCCATCCACGGTGCTCACGGACAACATATCGAGAATGTACATCTGGAAGCGTACGAAGATGAGGAGCGCTTCCATGGGCAGCTGTATGCAAAGTATAGCACGCTTCTCTCGAAAGCGGAGAGGTTCCTCGATACGACTGGGGAGAACGAGGACTGTATCTTTTTCATCAGGTCGGTGCCCCGCCGGTCAGTGTTTGTGTACTGAATCAAAGTTGGTAGTTGCGGGATGGACGCATGCGAACACGAATATGCGTCGATGTCGCGGCATAACCGCAAGGTGCCCGTCTCGTTCTACCACCGGTTCACGCGAGACGTATGCGCGTTGGCCGACAGACGGGGGAAAGGCCGGGTGGTCAGTGTGCTCGAGGGTGGGTACAGCGACCGTGCATTGATTAGTGGTGCTATGGCGCATGTGCTTGGTCTCGCTGGTGTTGGGGATTGGGAAGAGGGGAGGTCGTGGTGGGGTGAGGAAAGGCTAAAGATGGTATGTGGACTCATCATTCTTTCGAGTGTCGTTTCTGACCCCTTGTGTCAGCTCGAGAACGCAACAAAACCGAAGAAACGTGGGGGAAGACCATCGCGCGGCGCTGCAGCGTCGCCTGCAGATGAGGACTGGGTGCAAAGTGCAGCAGAGACGTTCAGAGGGATAGATGAGGGGTTCGTCAGGTGTACGCCGCCCCTGCCGTCGAGGACGAGTACGCGGTTGAGAGGGAGGGGAGGGACGCCGACGACGAGTCCAGGAAAACCCGTTCGGACTACCGTCAAAGCGAATTTGAAGGCTCCGGTGCCAGTCAAGCAGGTGGAAGGGCATGGTGGTGAGGAGTCAGAGTTGAGTGAGCTTACGGATTCAGAGGAAGAGGAAGAGGAGAAGCCAAAACCAAAGACACTGCCAAGGGTCGTTTTGAAGCTGGGGCCTGATCCGGCGGTGGGAGGTGTGCGGTGAACGTTAACGCCGACGGTTTGATCATTTTCGAGATTGGGTTGTTATGACTTATTCTGTTGCATATCTATGTTATTTTCTGTGTTTGTCCTGTCTTTGCTTAATGCATATCTTCCCGTATTCTCCCAGGACCCATCTAGTATCAAAGAATCGAAACTTGACCCGAGCTGACATGCCAGTAACATAGAAACTCGAGGATACTACTAAGTAACTGGCAATCCCCTTCTCTGCAATTGGCAGCGCTGCGGCTTATCATGCACCTCGAATGCTGGATCTGCCTCAGATAAGTGGCAGTGTGAGGCCAGCGACGATCTATCTCCCAGATTCAATGTGAATGTGTGAAGCTGAGGCGTCGAGGCACCTTCAAACTCGTGTTCATCAAGTATATTTGTGCATTTACGCTTCAGCTCAGCAAAACAGAACAGTAAAAGATCATGATGTGTAGCGAACGGGATGATCTCGAGAGTAATGCTTGCGGGCGTCAGAGCGTGAGATGGTTCTTGTGACTAGGTAGCGCTACGGGCGGGAGCAGGTTTCCTCAAAGTGGATGGCTGCGATAGCACTCGAGACCGATGGGTCAATGGGATATAGAACTCGAGACTGGGACCTGTGATACGCGATATGACAGTGTACACGATACACCGAAATACTAGGGATGTGATATGTATGGGAGTCGACGCATTCTTTGGTGGTCGAGGCTGAAGGGAAGGAACTTGCTGAGAACCTGGCAAGTTCCCTGTAGAGATGATCACGTCAAGCGTGCCGGCCTGGGGAAACGCATATGGTCTACTCGCAGATTGAAACACCAAAGGCGAGAAGAGCGCTTTCAAGAGAGGTGTATGTCTACAAAGTACTGCCTACGAAAGGGTAGTACCAGGGAGCGGGAAAGTCGGTTCGCGCACTTGATCCGACTTGCATATTCACCTCGGTTTTTCGGTCTTTGCGCAGCGCAAGCAATCTGGAAAAGAGTATTGCTATTGTACCCGATGTTTTGATACCGCGAGGCGCGTGGGACAAGATAGCATGGTGTACTTATCAGCTGGTTCCCCACGCCCATACGCCTTGTCCTTTATATATATATAAGCACACGCCGCGAGGGCTCCGTCCTTAGCCTTTTCCCCTTTCTTCCCTTCTTTCCCTTTCACCGTCATGTCGGCACCCGAGCTTGTGGCAGACCAGGAGAAGGGATACCGCTCCTCGAGCGACGAGGGCGCGGCGCCAGTGGTGCACGAGCAGTATACCGGGATAAAGGGCCTGTATTACAGTCCTACAACGCAGGTGTGTACTTTTCTATCCATCTCATGCACCCCCGTTCTCTCCTGCTCTTGCTTCCCCGCTCGGAGCTAGTCCCCAGTTACATAGAATTGACACTCCACATCCCCCATGTACTGACCCAAATGCATAAATCTAGGTAGCCATGCTCGGCTTTGTCTGCTTCATGGGCCCCGGCCTGTTCAACGCCTTGAACGGCCTAGGCGCCGGCGGACAAGTAGACTCGACAACAAACTCAAACGCGAATACGGCACTGTATTCGACGTTTGCTGCCGTTGCGTTCTTTGCCGGGTGCGTTCTCCTTCCTTCCTCTATCTGCGCAATGCTGGAATCTCTATCCTCCTGCGTGGAATGTGAAAGTGATGAATGACTGATACATGTACTGCAGCTCGATAAACAATATGTTGGGACCACGGCTCACACTGCTCATCGGGAGCATGGGATACTGCCTCTACATCGGTTCTTACCTGTACGTCTAACTCTCCATTTCCCTCCAATCGCATCGCGTTGGTTTTGATGCCAATACCTAACGCCTCCACAGCGCAATGAACATCCACCCAGGCGCAGGCGGCTTCGTCGTCGCTGCTGGTGCCATCCTCGGCATATGCGCAGGTCTTCTGTGGACCGCCCAAGGCTCGTTAATGATGGCGTACCCGACGGAGAACGATAAGGGAAAGTACATCGCCATCTTTTGGGGCGTGTTCAATATGGGCGGTGTTGTGGGCGCGGCTGTTGCGTGTGGAAGGAACTGGAACTCGACTGTGCGTCTTATTGCCTTCTTATTCTATTATCTTCCGCCTACCACCTTCTACTCTTCTCCTCCGCCTATCCTTCTTCATCGCTTGATTCTGTGGAAGCGAGAATGCTTACGGTCTTCTAGGCAGGTGCTGTGGACAACGGGACATACATCGGTTTCCTTGTCCTCACCCTTATCGGTGTCTCCATCCCAATGCTCATGGCGGACCCGGCAAAGATGATACGGACAGACGGGACGCGCGTGCAGACACCACGCCAGCTCTCGTGGAAGACAGAAATCAAGGGCCTCTACGTGACACTCGTCACAGACCCAATGGTCCTCCTCCTCTTCCCCATGTTCTTCGCATCAAACTGGTTCTACACATGGCGTACGTCTTCCCATCCTTCCCCTTTAGTCCCTTCGCATTTGCTTAACAGCTGCTTTTACACAGAGTTCAGCGGTTTCAACAGCGCCATATTCGACATCCGCGCGCGCAGTCTGAACAACCTCCTCTACTGGATCTCCCAAATCGTCGGTTCAGTCCTCACCGGCCTCCTCCTCGACACCCCGCGCCTCTCTCGTCGGACACGCGCCTACGCCGGCTGGGCCTCTCTCTTCCTTATGGTCTTCGCCGTGCACATCTGGGGATACTTCTACCAGCGGCAATACACCCGCGCCACCGCCACAGCAAGTATCGATATCTACGATGCCGAATACGTCGGCAGAGTATTCTTCTACGTGCTGTGTGGTATCCTGGACGCGATGTGGCAGACGACGTCGTACTGGCTTATGGGCGCTATGAGCAACGACCCAAGCAAGCTCGCGTTTTTCGCTGGGTTCTGTGCGTTCTCCTTTTCTTTCTACTTTCCCTTTTCTTTCCCTTGGTTATGAGGCGATGAGCTGACGGACCTGGTATACTTAGACAAATCCCTGCAAAGCGCAGGAGCAGCTGGTATCTGGCGCGCCGACGCCGTCAAGATCCCCTTCCTCAACATGTTCGCGTCTACGTGGGGTCTCCTCGCAGGCGGCCTCCTCTGTGCGCTCCCCATGCTCATCATCCGGGTGAAGAACCATACCGAGGCGGATGATGAGATTCTGTACGTTTTCTCCCTCATGCTTCTTTGCACCTGATTTCTGAAGTGTAATGTGAATGCACAGTGCGCGCATGGACAAAGACGGACACGTCCTTTCTACCGAGGAGGCGCTCGCGAAGGGCCAGGTCAACGCATAGTAGCTGCGGGGTGTGGGTCATATCATGGGTTATTGACTTTGGTGGTTTTCTTTGTTTGTTGTAGTCTTTTCTGTTTCTACTTCGCATAGTTTGTTTTTATTTATTGAGCTATACTAGCAAGTTAGCTCGTGGCCATCAGAACTGGTATCGTTGTGTCGTTAAGATGCACACTTTCTGCTCAGCCTGGGACCCTCGTTTCTCTTTCTGAGTGCACTTGATCTGGGTTTTGTGAAAGTACTTTCCCTTTCCATTGTCCTCCGATCGCTGACACACAGACACGGCAAGGATTGATGCATCTTCGGCAAGGCAATTCCCTGATTTTCTGACTCTTTTCAATCCTTACAGCAGCGTCTTCCAGCAGGCTTCGGCTCAGGCAAAAAGGTGAGTGTCTGGCTGGTATCTAGAGCAGCCCATGGCTTTCGACTTAGATGACTTCTTGCAACTTTGCCTCCAGTTGTTCATGCACTGACACATCGTTACTTCAACTACTTGTACGCGGAATCAGTGTGAAATACCGTTCGATGAGTCCACTTTGCCACTGTTTGGGACGGTGTGGTTCGTCATCAGCGATAAATTTACAGTTCAAGTACGGAATGAGTATAGCCTGGTATACTATCAAACATCGGGAAACAAAACAAACAACTTTGGCCACCCATACAATCCTAAGCATGAACTCGTTACCAGAGACGCTTGGAGACAGGCATCAGGCATTCATTCTGTATAACATATAATAAATTGAGCATTTATTTATAAGCAAATTCGAGAGCTGAATTTTGGGTGGGCAACAAAACAACATTTTGGCGCGTGTTTGATGCCTTGATGACCTACCGATCATGGCAAGATTCAGTCGATACGCATTTGCGCTTGT
>KN880875.1:0-13807 GCA_000934385.1 Cylindrobasidium torrendii FP15055 ss-10
CTCGCCTTTTTTTCGCGGCCTGCAGCGTCGACACTGGCGATGGTGGTGTGAGGATAAGAACCGTTCGTGGTCCGATCACCTTTGAGTGGAAATCACTGCGCTCGTCGATTATTAAGGCAAGCCTGGAGGGAAGAACGCACTCTGAGACCGTCAAAGGATTTTCGCAAAATCCGCAGAGTCCAAACCTTCGTATAGATATCCTTAACTATAGCTAAGTGCCAGGTGATCCAGACTCTCTAAGGCAATCTTTCTAATTATAACTGAATGCCTGTACTTACCCGAAAATCTCGTTTACTTTACTGCAGGATTACGGGGAGCTCTTGTCATCCTGCATGCTGCAGGATTGACCTGTACACTGCAGAAAATCCCATTGCTTCCGTGGTCGGTTCTCACTGGGCTTGAAGCTTGATGAATCGAAGATAGTCGATCAGCCCAAGAGCAAAGCTGCACACCACTTATGATTGTCGACGACTTGGGCGACTGGCTCTGGGCTGGCTGCTACAATGGCAACATAACTCTGGAAACAAAGGCCTACATGCATTGTTATCCCCGGACACCTACTGTGTTACCAACATTTCAGATCCTATAGCTCAGCGGTAGAGCGTGTGATTCCAGCCACGGAAATTCCACAAGGTCTTCCGTTCAATCCGGGATAGGATCACTGTTGACAGAGGACATTACTTCTTTTTAAGATACTACAATACAGTCTAGAATGGCGACTGAAAAAACGGTCAGAAATCAGAATTCAAAAGTGGTACGCGAGCCTCGAGGCGTGCACGGCACAGGCGATTCGGCTCTCAAGCCCTTCGAAGGAGCCTCACAGTGAGGATAATGAGCATTGAGACCTTTTTTAATCTTATACATCCCTATATGATATACCCTTGCCGTTGAACGTTGAATTCATTATCCCGAGGTGTGGAATCTGCCATCTGGATTCTGGATAGATAGAAACGGATCACCAAATCGGACGCAGTACTCGATCGGACCGACCGCGTCTTGTCCACATACCGCGACGAGCTATGCTTCAATCCAGAGGCGGGCCTTGTCCCCTGATATCTCTGGTACAGCATATTCGGTTTATGTCGCATGTTAGCAAGCTATCTCCGAGGCATCCTGCGACCCGTCAGAAAGAATGGTGTGCATGGCTGCATCCAATGTTGTCAAGCTAATTCGTCTAGGAAGTGCAAAGCCATATACACGACCCTGCATCTACCTTTGGGACTATCTGCAAATGACTACAAGGATACGCGACGACGAGGCGAAGTCCTGAGTTCTCCGGATGTCTGCCGAGCTATTGTCGAGCGTTGGGAGCGTTTGGATCCCAAGCCTCAGAAGACCATTGTCTTTACACATACCACCGGACAAGCGATACAGCTAGCTAATGCCTTTCGCTCGCGTCCTCAAAGAAATTCTCGTGACAAGAAGCCCCATACAAGCATCATACAACCAGACGACGAGCACGGATTCGAGCCCTTCCGGAGGGCTGCTGCTGGAGTGGACATATTCCTGACAGCGAGGAGGGAATACAGGGATGATTTGAAGCAAGCGAACTGTGTGGTCGTTGCCCAGGCATTGACCGTAGAAGAGGACGATTTCCTAGACATGGTCGCTGTTGGGAGCTATAATAACACAGAGTCAAAGGACAAAAAGTCGACTGCACTTCTCCTTGTGGACTCTGCGCCCGCTTCAGATGGTGACTGTCAGGACACACTCCAACGGCGCCTGGGATTACCGCTCGACCGTCCAATTGCATGTTCGTAATTGTGTACTAGCTTTTTGCATTCACCTGTGCTTACATTTGATGATAGCCGCCGCTGGGAGATCGCTCGTAGCCGATACTCGCAACGAGTTGGACCTCACGAAGGAGGACGCTCTCCGAGTTTGGATTATGAACACTCTTTCAAGGCTGTCTCGACAAACTCATGGATTCGACCGCTGGGTCCAACTTTCCGATAAGTGGGTGCTTTACCTTGGGCGTGACGGATTCATTAAAGCACGCCTGTTACCACTCCTACCAGGCGAATCAAGTTAGTGTTGCTAACTTTTGTGGAAGCCTCAGTTTAATCAAGTTACAGAATCGACACTCGACCGCTCTCTGCAGGTTTCTTCCTATACCCATTCGCTTGATATCATCCAAACATCGCCCCCTCCGGTCGAACAACGACGCTTCCTCATTCGGGACATGTACACCCTTTCACATACACTCAAAACTTGGATCAAAGGCCGTATTCGCGATACGTACGTCCAGAGCAAGACATACATGTCCATTGTCTGATTTTCAGGTAGAACGGCTACCAAGCGATGGGTCACAGACAAGATGCATGCCGAGCAGATTCGAACGCTCCGCTTGTTATGGCCTTGGGAGCGGGAGGACCAACCGCTACTCGAGCCTCCCACATCCAAGCAGTACAAGATGGCGAAGAGGCGACATACCCAGGCATATGTGGTTGAGGCTCTCACTCTCGAGGAAGAGCAAACGGCGGCTGCCTGGGCTGAGGCTGAAGCGAAAGGCGACCGATGGCATACACCTATACGACCTGGGTATATGTCTCCGCACGACTTGACGCACTGGATGAGTGCGTCGCAGGCTGCAAACGTGATTATGCAAATCAGGTTCGGAGTGTGTATTCTGTTTCTTTCGGTCGGGTTGGGAAGATCCTGACGGCTATGCAGAGTCCGGAAGAGCTGTGGTTCCCTGAATTAGTGAAGAAGGAGTTGGGTCGCACAGTTGCCAATGCCATCACAGTACGTCTATGATCTCGGCCCACTGACTTCGCCTCAATCTATACCGTTTCAGGTATGGCGATTGCAAGAATGGCAACGACTAGGGAAACGACGGTCACGCCAAAGGACCAAGGAGATCAAGAAAGGGATTGTGAAGAAGGCTCCGCTCCTCAAGGCAATAGAAGGCATACAACGCGACAGGGAAATGGCAACAAAGCAAGGAGTGCAAGAGGTGTGAATAACTCCCAGAAGCCTTAGCACACACCGTGCATTCATTCTTGATACCTCAGCCTATGTCGCCAACCAGGCTTGCTTCCGTGTACCGCCTACGGTGAAGTCAAGTTCACGTACTTTCTTCGGGCTGAAGAGGTGGATCTAACAATGGACATGTCCTAGCCCGCTGACGGTGCAAACGAACAGTTATGGCAAGACCGATTCGTCTGGATTCATACATTACTTATCTATTAGTCTAGTTACTCAGCAACGCCTTCTTCAGTGCTTCCACTGCCTTGCTTTTCTCGCCATCCTTGTCCAAAGCTGCCCTTCTGAGCTTGTATCCGATTTCTCCCACACTCTCCCGTACTGCTGTGTACTCTGCCTCACCATCTTTCGTGCAAGCAAGACGGAACAACCGCTCCAATTCTTTCTCGTCCACCAATGTCGGGTGCGGCTTTGAATGATCGAAGGCTGTTTTGAGGTTGACCGACAACTGACCAAAGGAGAAGCCCGAGGCATACATCCACTTGGCATTGAAGAATTGGTCGGCGAATGTTGGCGAGCATATCATGGGAATACCGGCGAGTAGCGCCTCGGTGAAGCTACCGCATCCAGCATGGTTTACTGCCACTCGGATTGACGGATGAACGAGCACGTCGAGCTGAGGTGCCCACCTAACGGCGAGGAACTTGCTTGGGTCTGTGGATGGCAAGACGTCGGCGACTTCAAACCGGGGGGATCGGTTGACGAGGATGGTAGGAATCTCCAGACGCTGAAGTATGTCGTAGACCTGGCGCAGCTGGTCCTCAGAAAGATACCCATTGCTTCCAAGAGCAAAGAAGAGCACCGAGCGAGGAGGGTGGGCGTCCAAAAAGCGAGTGCACACTAGCTGCTCGTCTTTCAAAACCGCGATGTGCTTCTCTCGGGCTGTTTCGTCCCCATCTGCTGCTCTGAGGAACCAATCTGGTGAGAGGGGTCCGAGGTAGTATGCAGGCAGGTGGGAGGCAGGCGTCTTGAGCGCGTTCCTGTGCATCTCACCCTCCAGCACGGTTGAGGTATTTCCGAATACCACCCCAGATCCCTTCCCAATCCCCAGGACAATCTCGCGAACATGCGGCTGGAGGTTGTCGATGATCATGCAATCAACGTTGCGGACGTCGAGGGTCCTCCCATCTTTCCCCACGAAACCAGCGATGGGAACAAGGCCCTCTGGATCGCTGGTGATCTTGTCGGGAGTTACATGCGAGAAGAGGTCGTAGTACGTCGAGGCGCCCGTGCATGTTGAGTAAAGCTTGAGACCGCGTGCCAAGATGTTATCGAAAAGGGGGGCGAAAAACATGTCGATAATGATCGCCTTGAAGGCGTCGGCGCCATAGGCAGCAGTCACCTTGTCGAGCGCCTTGTATGCCACAGCGCGGAGAGCAGTTGGGGAAAAGAATAAACCGATTTGCTCGAGGGGAGTGAGCTCCATATCTGTCTCCTGGAAGGTTTCGATGACAAGGTTCCCATCGAGAAGGGGAGCCTCGTCGAGTCCTGCGCTATGGATTTGCTCCTGGAAATACTTGCGACTATGAACGAGCGCATGGATGGTGAAAGTATCGAGCAGAGGGTATATGGAGTTGAGAATTACAATGACATGGCTTGTAAACGCTCCAGGAAAGACGAGGAGACGAGGCTTGGTCGACGTGGACATCGTGGTTATAATCAGATGTATCGAGTTGTTTCAGTCACGCAAAACGATAGGTCATTAAAAATATACGACCAAAAGCAGTTTGTCAACATGAGCTTTTGAGCCTTGACCCGGTCTTGACTATCCATTCTGGGACCACGGCCCGGGCCGCAGAGTGTTTGTTAATGAATATATTCACGCATGCGGGACCCCATGGGGAAATGTGCGACTTGGTAGTGGTGAGTCCCACTTTGAGAGCTTCATTAGAGAGGGTTAGAGGTTGCACAAGGTGCTATCGGTAGTGGGAGCACTCACCAAGTTGTTGGCTCACAGCCAACTGTATTGAACACGGAATATGGCGCAAGGGCCGGGCGATCCGTTTCGTGACGTCACGCGAAGGCGAAATATGCTTTGCCTTTGAACCGCCAGGATGGTCGAATTTAACTGTCAAATCCGCACAGGAGCAGCGTTCAAGTGTCGTGGGAATCATATCGACGCTTGTATCAAGGCGAAACTCTGGTTGTGGCTTCCCTGAGGCGATGTGATGCCCAACGAACCACTTGACCACCTACCATCATCTTCGACTTGAATGCAAGAGTTCCGCCCCCCTTTATCGCGCCCCATCACAACCACGACCAGCTCTGGCGGGTCGGATGTAACCATGTCGCCCTCTACACCCCAGCGGATCGTCGTAAAACGAGTGTCGTTGACCTCGAAGAAGAACTGGTGGATGGGTGCGTGCCACGCTCGGAAAATGCAATTTAAGTCTGATTTTTCCTCTTTTAGTGGAAATGAACGAGGATGGCGATGACCATTTGCCACCAGTCTACCAAACTAGCATCCACGAGGAGTTCGCGCCTGCGCAAGAGTCGCGGTACGCGCATAGGCACTATCCGCCATCCACCTATCACAGCGAGCAGCGCATATTGGCAGAGTCTCCCCCAACCTCTCCTCCACAGGGCCAGCAGCAGAGACACCCCAACGCCATCTTCTCGTTTCCGACACCCACTGCGTACTCTGCACCTCCCAATCCCTCTGCCCACTTGTCCCCATTCGCACAGGGATCAGCCTCTGAGCTCTTCAAATGCGTCGTCAAGAAACCAGATGTTGTTCAAATCGAAATAAACGGTGAAATGCAGACAAACGCGCAGGACGTGACCGCCCAATTTCTCGCGGAGTTACGCGTATATACGACTGTGACCCACCACCGCAATATGTGCACGTTCCTTGGGTCCTTGGAGAACGTTGGCATGGTCCTGGAGTTTCTCGAGGGCCGAACGCTTTACGATGTTGTAAAAGAGCGCCCCGAACTCTCGCGCGAGCAGAAGATCGACTACCACGACCAGCTCCTAGATGGCCTTACTCACCTACACTCGTTTGGCCTCAGCCACGGCGACCTGTCTCTCCTCAACGTTCAGGTCATCAATTCATCTAATACCGTCAAGCTCCTGGATTTCGGCCGCTCGGTGTCGGCGGATTCCATATTCACATCGCCAGACGATGAACCTTCAGACCCTTTCGCGCACCTTATGCGCCCACGACCAGGGATGGGCATCACGACTCCTGCAGTTCCAACACGTCTGACGGAGCAGATACACCCAGGGACACGGCCGTTTTGCGCCCCAGAAATTATGCGTGGGGAATGTCAGGACCCATTGCTGGCAGACGCATACAGCTTTGGTATGATTCTCGTCTGCCTCGACCTATGTCGGTCGGTGGATGTGAAGCCGTGGGACCAAAGGAAGGATCTGTTGCCCAAGGGCTTCTTCGATGGGTGTCAGATATTCGAGGAGCGTGCGAAAGAGTATCTCAGGAAAGTAAACGCAGGCCGACGAAGGCTATCAAAGACTGATCTTTTCGAGAAGAGGTATATGGCCTAATGTATTTTTTTGTTGTTGTAGCAGTATACTCCACTCAGTCTTGCTTTCGTGTTCGATGCGGCGTGCCCACCAAGCCCTCTTTGAAGCAGCGGAATGGAAGAGTCTGTCCTCGTGCTATGATTAGATCTTCAGTGCGAGTCTTGTAAGCACCAGGCTACGGCAGGTATGGTTCCTCAGCGAACCTCGTCCTCTCCATTCATCCTCACCCATCCCAATGTGTGTCTTATGATTTCCTTCACTCCGTTTTACAAGTACCGCCACCTCATTACCCTATACTGACACCCTACAGATCCAAATCCCCTCTCGAGGGAAGATTTATTCGCTAAACGAGGGCAACTTGATGCACTTCTACCCTCCTCTACCCTTTGAATCCAGTGCACGCGTATCTGAACTCCATTGATTATCCTGAACCTCCCAAAGCACCGTATAGTGCCAGGTACATTGGATCCATGGTCTCCGCCATCCCTTAATCGCCAGAACCGACAATGTACAGTACAGGCAATGACAATCTCAGGCAGGCTCGAATGCACGGGCACATTGTTCGATTGCGGTCTTGTTGCTTCGAGTTGGTACAACGTAAAGTACTGCGAGCCGTCACTAACAGCAAGTACACTGTAAATCAGATATCGACCAATCAAGCTTTGCACGGGAACTTCAGAATCAAGCCTTGACCTCCTCAGGCTCTTCTTCTCCTTTGTCAGCCGCAGGGACGGCAGAAACCATGATAGCGGACTCGGGAGCCTTGATGCGGACGACCTTGTAGTTGAAGTACGTGGTGGTGCTGTTCCCAGTGAATGTCATCGTGCCCTTGGGACTGCCAAGAACACCGTTCAAGTTGAAGCCCTATGACAAAAAATCAATGGAAAAAGTAAGATGGTGTAAATAAAACTTGCCCAGTAGTAATGCCCGTCGTACTTTTCTCCCTTCGTCGCAATCAAGGAGTTGGAAGACAGCCCGAAATCCTGAGAACGGGTCGTTATTTATGGAATTTCTGAGAGTAAGAGCAGCAACGCACAAGATAGTAGGTAGATTTTCCAATAGTGGTGACCTTCTCTTGGTAGATGATCACCTTTTCTCCGGCGCGGACGCTTTGCATTATTAGTAGAAAATTAGGAATATGAAGAATGATTCTCACGTAATGTCGAATTTCTGGGAGTTCTCCTTGCTGCTGGTCTTGCTCTCGGATTTGGTAGCTTCGGTGCTGATCTCAATGGCTAGGCTGGTACTGGCGACCGAGGCAATGGTCACGCTCGATTCCAGCTTCATGCTTGCTGCACAGAGGCTAAGCTGTCGGATGCAAATAGAAGCCAAATAGCGACTGACCTTTGTTCGTGATGGACAAAGAGGCGGTCTCAGAGTCAGTCCATGTCTCCGAACGGGTAATGGGACCGTAGTCTTCGCTGTTCTCCGTGTTGTCGTAGGTCCAAACCTCCTTCTCGGAATTGATGTTGTCGACGCTGTTGCCAGCAAGGCGAGGAGTACCGATGGTGGTGTTGTAGGAGTACCAGCTGAAGCGCGATTCAATGGAAGCGGGCGGATGCGATTCAGAGAGCCTTCATACCTGTAGTCGTTGGCAAAGCGCTCGTTCAGCGCCATGTCGCCGAAACCATCCATGGTATTGCCACGGCGATTCTGCAGCGCATCGTACACCTGCTGTTTGTACCAGCCAAGGCTGGCAAGTTCTTCCCAGGTGGTTTTAGGTCCAGACATTATTTTTCAAGAGTGGGGAGAGGCGAAAGCTGAGCAGAAGTGAAGAAGAGCGATGGCAAGATGCTGAGCTTTGGTCATCTCAATGGGCAGATTTTATACTGTCCAAGCCGGCAACCAAGAGGGCGCGTTTGATGTCTTCCAAGAGGTCTGCCATTGGAGATGAAGCTTCCTCAACTTCGTGTGCCACAGAATCAGCGGAGACATACGGTTTTGCACGGCACTCTGACAGCAAGCTCACAGTTTTGTCAGTCGTAACCGCAAGCATTGTATCCTGTGACCCAGACTGAAAAAAAACGGGGGACAATTTTGTGTGTCGATGACTGGTAGTATACCGCGGAAATTATGGCTTCTGGAGCATTTTCATTGCGAAGACGTCGCATTCCCGCCATCGTCATTCGGCGTCACAGAAGGCCGTTTATGCAGCCTTCGTACAATGAAATCGCAAGCCCATGTTGCCGGCACCATCGTGAGGAAAGTCAAGTTGAACGTTCCACCGGTAGCGGGGGACCCAGGGTGAACCGCGGCAAAGGATGATCATGGCAGGAAGGAGGTGGGTCACTAGCATCGATCATCGATCATGGCCTCCGAATATGTACAACCTTGTTCACGTTCTTCAACATGCTTTACCGGCTGTCTGCGCATGTCAAAAACACCTGGATGTTCGATTCCGCGTTCGACGTGCCACAGCCCCAAACCTGGAATTGTCTTGGCCACAATGGCTGGTAACATTGTTTATGGGCCTGTCAAAGGTAGACTCTACCACATATCACAGGTCATAAACAATAGCGTCCCGACCACCCTCTCTTCATCATCCATCGCCCTGTACTTTGCTACGCTTTCGTCAGTGCCCACCTTTTGCTTCCTGTCCTCTCAATCATCCCCTTGGAACTCGCCGGAAGGAATGAAGCCAGAGGAATTCGTCACAAACTGGCATTGTAGAGGTTCCCCGGGTTCGTATGAGCCAAGTCGTAAGACCCGTGTCGTGGCTCTCTTCTTTGAGGTCGAGGAGGCCATGGGGATGCGCGCCGCGTCGGGTGAATTAGTCCAATCTGAGGGGATCTCTTCCTGCTTTAAGCAGCGGGAACTTGGCCTGTTATTGGAATTCTTGTCAGTCACTCCAGGTCGCGACGGGGAGTGTGCATACCAGAACGGAGATAGGCACAAAACTTTCGGGGCGTATTGAGGGTTCGAAATCGAGGGTCTTTTCGCGTAGTAGTGACTGGCCGCTGTAAACGACTGTTGATTTGTCGGTCGGGGAGCGGCGCAAGGCGGTTTCTGAATCTCGGTTGGAGGCTGCACACGCATACGCATGGGCGTCGTCTCGTCAACTTAAGTGCTTTGGAGTAATCTCTGTTGGATGCAAATAGCAGACGTCTGTAGTCTTGCTTTGCCTCCGTCGTCGCCCGCCTAGACGCGAGAGACCGACATGAAGGTCTGCTAACAAATGAAGCCGTTCCGGGCTCGGAAAAAACTCACGCATTCTTTCTGCTTTTGTATTTTGTCGAATAAGGGAAGCTTAGGTAAGCTTTCTATGAGAGCAGAGGTAACTCGGTGATGGCGGTGAGTAGCACGCTGGATTACAATAAACGGAAAAATGGTTGATGCCGGTCTAACAATGCGTTTCAGGACACATGCCTAGCATGTAGTACAGACTTGGGCATCTTGAGAATCAGGAAGAATTCAGAGGACAATTCAAGCTCAAGAGTGGCACACTCCAACCCAAAGAGGCCCAAAGGCGCCGATGAGACCACGTGGTCATGATCCGCCTCCGTTGTTATGCCGTGTTTGGTCTTCATTTCTTAGTGCGTGCCTTGAAGAACAATAAGCAATGGTCGGGCAGAGAACAATGGCAGGCGGTGACTCAAAACAAGGCCATCTCCTTCTTCTTTTCTTACTTTCACGTCCTTTTCACGTCTTTGCACGACATCGTCGCCGGTCGACATTCAAGCAGCTGGCATGTCTTTCCCACCTCCGCCGACTTACGACGCTCCATACGACACACACACTGGACTTCGGCCATACCTCACTCTCCCATACCTCTACTCTCTCTCATGGCTCGCCTACCCGATCATTTCCCTCATTTTCGTCGCATTCCGACTCCAGTCATCACTCGACTCAACAAACAACGCGATTGACAGCGCCAAAGCGAACCTGATTTCGGCCTGCAAGGCGGCGGAGGAAGCCGCCACTTCAACCGCCAGCATGCCTCGCTATTTGGCCCTGGCAATGAACGAGCAATATTCGGACGCGGTCAACGCTAGCTTGAACGCAGCGCGCGCGACACTGGTGGTATCGCTCACCATTATGGAGGCCATCATCAACTTCATTATCGATATCTACCGGTCGACACTACTTTGCTTCGTAGAGTTGGTTATCCGCGGTGGATTGGCCATCATGATTGGCGCGGTAGACGAGGTGCGTTGCAGCAATGGCAGGAGAATATCATCTGACATCTTTCCAGTTGAACAAGGCGGTCACCACTGTTGCTAGTGGCATTCAAGATGGGATCCAATCTTCAATTTCCAGTGCCAACTCGGTCATCCAGGGTGCGGTGGATGCCATTAACAAAGTCAACCCGTTCGACGATGTCTCTGCCCCCACCATCGATACTCCCGACCTCAGCGGGCTGAACAATGTGACCCTGCCCGACTCATTCTCACAAGGGATTCGCGACCTCAACTCGAGTCTTCCCACATTCGATGATATCAAGGAGAAGATCAAGGCAGTGTGCGTGGTGTTGACAATTTCAGTGACTTCAACTCATCCTCTATAGCATTGACACCCCCTTCGAACTACTCAAGAAGGAGATTAACGAGACCTTTGCTGGCATGTCTATGAGCCCCAAGGGCATGCCTGTTCCCGAGCTTTCGCGCGTCCAGTTTTGCCAGGACATGGATACCTCGGTCGTTGACGACCTTGGCCACGACCTCGTCAAAATCACTAAAATTGCCATCATCCTCATTGTGGTCGTTGCTCTCATCCTCATCGGACTTAACTGCCTGCTTGAGTGGTATATGTGGAGGTCTCAGGAGCGCCATTTCGAGTACATCCGCCAGGCTTGGGCTACCGACCCATCTGTCCACCACGTCCAGGGCGAATCCGCGCACCAAGTTTCCCTTACGAATCACAACCTGCTCATGTTGCACAACACCAGCGAACACCCTCTCATTACGCGCATCTGCAATGTCATGTCAGCGCGCCTCCACCTTTCATCCGCTCAGCACAACAATATGCAGTGGTTCTTCTCCTACATCTTCTATCCTCCTGCTCTCGCTTGCCTTCTCATCGGTCTCTTTGGTCTCTTGGCCATTGAATTGCAGCTGCTGGCAATGCAACCTCTCGTGGATCACTACAAAGAGCAGGCCGCCAGCACCGCCTCCGGTTTTTCGAACACCATTGCGCTTTCCCTCAACGCTAATATGCAAAATCAGTCGGCTGCATACGCAAGCTCTGTAAATGCACAGGTGGATAGCATGCAAACACAGATCAATGAGGGCATGTTTGGCTGGGTAGAGAATACGACTTCAACCCTGAACGAAACGATTGTCGAGTTTTACGATGCCGTTCAAGACGGTGTCTCCGCTGTATTCGAGGGAACTATTCTCGAGGACGCCGCCCAGGAGTTCATCCATTGTCTCATTGGAACCAAGGTGGAGGCCATCGAGAACGCCCTTACTTTCCTGCACGACAACCTGCAGGTCGACCTTCCGCGTATGAACAATTCAGCCCTCGTTCTATCTCAATCGCAGGTTGATGAAGCGTCTGCTCCCATTGCCGCTGCAGCTATCGGTAGTGGAGATGACGACGATGGTGGGGTGGTCGGCAAGCTGGTCAACTCCTACTCTAATTCTCTCAAGAAGGAGCGTATCACCTTCGGTATCTTCCTAGGCCTTTGGGCGTTCGTCGTCCTCATGGGTATTTGTATCCTACTGTGGCATTCTCGCCGCGAGTCTCGTGAGCGTCGCCGATACAACGAGCAGCGCGGTGGTCCAACTGGCTTCGTTGACCCTTACGTTGTCGGGCAGCCCATGTATCCTCCGCAGATGGACACTGAGAAGAGTGCGGCGTCTCCTCGCCGGCCATTTGCCCTGTTCAACTTCAAGCGACGTGCGCAAGCCCAGGCTGAACCTGCGATCAAACCTGCGCACAGCTGGGACAGCTTCTTCAACGAGAAGACGACTGGTGCGCCTCCTATGCGGGAACGTACCATAAGCGAGCCTCGCAAGCTGTTGGCGCTAAACAGGAAGGGCAAGTCGGAGCAGCTCGTGCCCGACCGCAGCGAACCTGATCTCTACGGCGATGATGCGCCTGCACCCCTCTATTCAGCCCCGGAAAAGCATGAGGACACTGGTAACGGCTCTACCTGGTTTGGTCGTCTTTTCTCCCGCAAGCAAGAGCAGCCCACGGCTGTTCGCGCCATCTCGCCGCCTTCTTCCCGTTCTGGGTCGCCGCGGCCCAAGCCCAATCTGCGCATATCTGTCGAGAGGGCGGCTGCTATGCCGTCCCCGGAGGTTGTAGCAGAGAACCCCGAGGACACCTCAAATCATTCACGATGGAGCTCGTCGCCTGTTCAGCCTCCCATTGCGCCTTGGGCTCGCGTTCTCTCTCCGCCTTTCCGCTGGTCCAAGTCGTCCAAACCCCAGCCCTCGTCCGATGTACCGCAAGACGTGAACAGCACCAGCTATGAGGAGCCCAGTGCTATCCCATCGCTTGCCCCGCCTCTCCACCATGGGTTCACTGGTCCCGCGGATAGCGGTGTCGCGGGTTTTGGCCGTCCAAGAGAGTTACAGCCTATGGTAGCTAAGCCGCATGGCGGGAGCTTGAAGTGGTTGAAGATGGACCCATACGCTGCTGGGACGCCCACGCAACAGCCTCCCACCAACCCATTTGCGACGCCTTTTGATGATGATGCAGAGAGGAGACGCGAGACGTCGAATCCTTTTGCATAGTGGGTGCAAGAGCACCGTTTAGGATGCACATTTCTTTACGACTTCTGATCTTATGACAAGGACACAGCTGTGCTGAGTACGATACATACACACTAACTGCTAATATCTGGACTTGAAGCCCACTGTATTTTTACTCTGTACGATCTACTTACTGTTTTGGTTACTATGCCTGGTGCGATACAGAAAGGTTGTACGGTAGCTTCGTGTAGATAATGAAGCTGTCTTTGTATGACCTTTGCTGGAGGACGCAGTGTAAAAACCTTTATTGCTTCGTAAACGTGGATATATCATAAGTTCTTTCTCGCAACCTTTTTGTGGAGAGAAGGCTACAGTGACCAAAGAGTCGCGCGTTCCGGGTAGCCACAACGAACAATGGTTACAATACAGTCTGTAAAGCCTTTCGCGCCAAACACCCGCCGATCCGGATTCAAACGTCGCATCACTAAATGTTTAGAATAATTTTGATCGATTGGGAATCGGCGGAATCGGCGGCAACATGCCACCATCTGTGGCAACCCTTGCAATCCACGGCAACCGGCTTCTTAGCAGCGGACAACAATCGAGACCTTTCGCCTCAGGCCACAACCCGTCAAAATCGATTTTGTAGGATTGTGAAGCTTCATAATAGTGGTGTCCGGTTGTCGTCGGTTATGCATGCT
>KN880876.1:0-13657 GCA_000934385.1 Cylindrobasidium torrendii FP15055 ss-10
GTAAGAAGCACCCAAAACGTCCACATCTCAAAAAAAGCTAGCGTTGACAATAGCAACGCAGACGAAAGTAGCGGACGCTGGAAGGTCTTCTGGTCGAGGACTGGGGTTCGGAGCTCGAGCCAGGTTTTAGTGGGTATGGGGCCAGATTAGCTGGAGATTGAGAAGGAAGGAGAAGCAGAGGAGAAAAGAGAGAGAAGAAGGGAGGATCGAGGGAAGAAGGCCTTGGATTACAAACCGATTCCGATCCCTTAGTCATCACAAAGGGATTGACGACTAAATTGAGCTTGGACCTTTAGCGCTTCTCATTGGTTACTTCCTACATAGCTTTATGGTTGCAGTACTAACGCTATCCATATCCAAATAGTAGCTTACTCTCACCCATAGGCATTTCCTCTAAGTTGCGTCTAGAATTGTACTACATACCGTAAGACTATATTCTCGAGTATATAACGCGAGGGGCGTATTCAAGTCGCCTAGAGCCTAGGTGCTTTTGAGTCACCTAGTTTCTGGGTTTGTAGATTGAGGCGACTCAAAAGCACGTAGCGTTAGGCGACTTGAATACGCCCCCGGCGTCAGCTGCACTACTTTACTGCAAGGAAATACCCATTACCTACAATCATTTCGGTGTATCAAGCCCCGTCTTCAACAGAGACGCGAGGAACAGTACTAGGAGAAGGTTGGAGTTCGACCGGGTAATGATGTTTGCGGGCATGCGGTACTCAAAGCTGGATTCCACGATGAAGAACTTGATGAATACGGAGAAGGGAGCGAGGGAGTTGCTCAAATACGTGCACGGAACGGAGAGATTCAAGCAGGGGATATTTGGCGATGGCCTGAAGTGGATTGAAGCGAATCGCCGGAGATGAGGGAGGAGACAATACCGCGACAAAGAGAAACAAAAAGCCAGACACGCAGAGGAGAAAAAGCAAGGGGAAGCTTTATTGGAGTGCCCAACGAGTTCAACAAGGGCTCACGAGCGCCAGCTCGAGTACATCAAGTATAGGAGTAGAATACGGTAGCAGAAAAGGAGAAAGTACATATGTAGCGCGTAGCTAGATAGGTACTTAACGGATCACCCTCACATACGTTACTGCGTAATTGGATCTTTGAAAAAGAAAAGAAAAGGAAAAGGTTGGAAAATATGAAGAAAAACGTCCCAGCTCAGGAAGTCCCACACATACGCGCCGCGTAGAAGGCCGTGATTTTTCCTCACAAGGGCGCTACCGGTAGATAAATAGCGGCCATGCCGCTCCCCCGAACATCTGGGCACCGGCCAATCATCCTGCCATCGCGGCGCTTGATGCCGAAGTCCAGCGCCGCGCCGTAACGCACATCCAACGACGTCTGAGCGGCAAGCGCTTGAGCACCCGCCGGTCGTGCGCATGCAACGGTAGCCAGTATGCCGGTATAAGCCGCCGCGCTCAGAGCCGACAAGTAATTGATCCAGAAGGCTTTCATTGCACAGACATTGCCTTTAATTAATGATGAATCTTGCTCCCTACCGAGTATCTACTTGTCCAAAAAAGCATGGAGCGCGATCCAATTCTAGTTGAGCGCCTCCGCGTACACGCCTTCGCTCCAGCCATCTTCGTTCATCGGATTGAACGCTCCGGTCACACCTTGCTGCCCGGGATTGATCTTCATGAAGCTTTCTACGTGTAAGTCGGCGTATCCAGGCGATTCAAGGAGACTCACTGCGGATAACCTCGTATATATCCTGCATTGTCGTCTGCTTGCTGCTCGCGATATTCTTCCATAGTCCGGGGAGCGGGACAGTTCTAGCACCGAATATGGTTCAGAGCAAGCCGCCAGGTTGAGAGGAAAAGACGAACCAAGCATACGACCCCAAGGCAGTCGTTGGCCCGGCCCCAGACGGCTAGGTGACGGTGAAGGCGGCCTCGAGCAGATGCATTGTAGGACGCTGTATATAAAGTCAATGATACTGATAAGCTGCGAAACGCCGCCGAGCACGCACAGTTGAGCTTGCTGTCCAAAATTTCTAGATGAGTGCGAATGCGCTTAGCATTCCATCCTCGGCCGTACGGAATATGACAGCCTCCGGCGTCATAGTCGCTCTGCTCCAGATGGTGGAGGATAGAGCGTTGAAAGTTGTCCTGGCGGACGCCATCGTGGAGAGGCTCAAGAAGGGAGCCCCCGCGAATGTCGCGGAGGCTTTCGAGAACAAGCAATCGGGCTAGGCCTTGAGCGTCCGACGCCGAGCAACGGTAGATCTGTTGGCAACGTCGAAATCGTATTCAGGGAACCATCTGCTAACTGGTGCGCACCTCTGGTTTGACCATAGGGCGCTGAAGGCTGGGGAGCAGGATCTCATATCCGCGGTCGGCGTATTTAGCGAGTCGAAACTCGTAAGACGGCGAACGGCGCCCCATGTCGACGGTGTTGCTCTGACGCATCGATGCAATGAGGGCGCGGGGAGTGGCCCAAACCCGACGCCCATCGTATCCAAAACATGCAGAGTCAATATCGAACCCCACCAAGATTTCAGCGGGCGAGGAGTACAGCCGGAGCACTATTTGGACGGTCCGCCATGGGGCTTCAGCTGTTGAATGTTGAAATGTGATGAGCCGCATAGTCTGGTAGTATTTCAATGCGTACAGTGGATGGATATGGTATTCTTCGAGCGAACGCAGATGGTTTCCAACGGAGACGCCTGGCGTACCGCATCGCAGATTTGGCGAATTTTGGCCTGAGCAGCTGCGGCATCAAGACCCCAAATGAAGAGGTCTACATCGGACGTCGTGTTTGTAGCTTGATGATAGTAGTTGCGCATACTGCGCAGACCCTTGACGCGTTTGGGGAGGGGTGCAACGCAGGCAGAGACCGAGCCTCCGGCGGCTAGGACGTTTGCCCAGGTATCCTCGGTGAATTCTGAAAAGAGGTGCTCAGTAAACGCCGTCCACTGACGGAGGAACTGGGGCTGATCGGAAACCAGAGCCGGCGTGCCACCGGGTCGTCGTAGAGCGGCGCGCAAAGGCATGATATGGCGTCGGTTGAGATCATCTGCTGCAGCGATTTGGCGTGCATGTGTCTTGAATTCGGGGCCATTCGGTCGATGTGCGAAGACGTCCACGAGCCCGACAAAGCGGTCGAGTTTCAATGCGGGATTGAGCAGCTGTTGACGTAGATTGGCTTCGCGGGCGTTGGCGTTTTTCGAGATGTCATCCAGCGAATGAGCAACGCGAAGGTCGTTCAGAAAGTGCCGGACGTCGTTGTTGCGGACGCGCTGGCTGCTGTTGTTAGAGCCCATTGTGTGGGTGGGACAAATCGGCGAACAGAGATGCGTGAAAGAGGGCTGCGTCCTGTTTATATCTAGTCTTAAGTTTTGCGCTTCCTTTGTGCTTCCTTTGTAGTCGCTTTGGAACGGCGGCCCAGAGCCCAGCGTCAGGCCTTCAGCTTCAGGGTTCATTCAGGGGGTACGTTACAAAGGGGAAAGAGTTCCTTTGTTCGAACTACTCCGCGGCTAAGGTAAGACGCACAAACGTTCTTTAACAACATACGCACGATTTGCATCCTCATAGTCCCGCATATGCAAATTAAGCAAGCTCCTTTGGCCGGCGTTGATTTATATTGGGGCTGCCAGCTTGCGCAATGCCCTGCCCGTTGAGTAAGTTGAGTAGGTCGCTCGGGCGAAGTATAGTAGGGGTAACTGTATGACTACTAGCCAAGGCGACGCGGTAGCAAAGACCATTCCAAGCTAAGCGGGAGGCGTTCAATGCGCGGCATAAGCTAAGATCCGTTATCAGCATTGACCAAGCCGAAGTCGAACGAGAACGGCCTACTATGGACCAAGAGATATTGCCCTTCACAGAGTCAGAGTTGCACCCGATGTCAGCCTGGCCTCGTTCCACTGAGCGCCGACGCAGGCGGGACACGTCAAGGTTGGCGGGACGGTCGAGTTAAAGCGTCCTATGGGCATAACATCAGGCGTCGTATGTGACGATGATCTAAAGACCGAAGCGTCCTATGAAAGCGCTAGTCAGCAATGGTCGCACATATACAACGGATCAGAAAGAAGACTACTCACCAGTTCCGAGGCGAGCGACATTGCACGCAAACACGAGCACCTATAGGCAGCTCGCGACGCAGAATCGTGCCCGGAGAAATCAACCGCCGCACTGACAATGTTGAGGACTGTGCTCTTGAGCGATGTATAGCAATTGAGCGGCGGATTCATTCGAAAATGGCAAGAAGAGCAGCTTTGCTTTGCTTTGGAGGTTCAACATAGATTTCCTTGCGCCTTGGTGATTCAATCTGGGCCCTTGCACTTGGTAGCCTGTACACCGACGCCGGGTCAGCGGCGCCGCGGGACGGGGATGGGGGATTGCAAATAGACCGCTGAGATCCAACGTCTAGCACCCCAGGAAGGTCTGTGGAGCCCATTGGTCAGCATAGCCTTGACTACAGTTGGTGGTGGTGGCGGTAAGTACAGTTAATGCGCAGCGACGCGGTTTCACGCACGTTCGACTACGATCCCGTTCCCTGGTTGGCGCGCATTCTTGCTCGCGCCATATCGCACTTTTTCGCCAGCAACAAACAGGTAGTGCGCAATTATTGATATCTTTGCGGCTGTTGGCGCTGCTTGATCGTGGTTCGAGAATTTGGAAAACGGCGTCGTTGGTGGGAAAGCGTCAAGTTATTCGTGCAGGGGAAGGCAGCGATCAAAGGCGGATCAAACGGCCGTCCGAGGTTGCCTTCTTATAAGTATATATATTGATATATTGATTAATACCTTCCGCTTCCACTGTGCGGATTTCCTGGATCACGCCGGAATTACACGCCATCTGCAGTTGGCCAGAAAACTCTTCTATCCTTTGAACCTGTCGAGTCTCTCCACAAGCCAAACAAGTCGATTCTTATGCTACAACGACCCCCATTGTCAGTAGCAACCGCTCCTATCGGCAGTCGATCTCTATCTTGTATAGATACAATCCGGGAAATATTCGCATCCTATGTCTAACAATGCTCTCAAGGGGGAGAAGTCGAGGCTGCCTGTAAATTTTCTCCATCCTGCGTGCACGATTGGCGAGTCTGTCGGCCCTTCCTCGTCTAGCGAGCGCCGCGAGGAATTGCTTTGCCAATGCGGAGCCTCCGCGGCTTAGAGCCTTCCCCCGCTTCTTTCTCTACGCCCGTATTCATGCATCTACGTTTCGCACTCCCTTTTGTACGCGTATCTATACGCGTAGCCAGGTGGAAGACCGCTAATAAAACTCGAAAAAACACGACGCCTGTCGCGCGAAAACAATTGTATTTCTCGGCAGAGCAATCGTTTTGCTATTCCAACCCCTCAATCGCCATTCAAGTCAGCACCAGCGTTTCTCACGGTGCGCGTTGTAGATATTGCCCTGCTTGCCTACATACGCCTTCTTCCGCCGACGGCAGTCGGCTCGCGACATCCAATAAGGCTGTGGAAGTTTTTTTTGATTAGCACCGACGTTCCCATAAATACAGCACTACTACGAGTCCTTGGCGAGGGGATAAAATCGTCCATATTTACATAGACCGTGCTCAACATCGAAGGTAAATCGAGAGCTCATTTCCGCACGCTCTGAGGCAGAGAGGCCTCCGTCCGCCAGGTATTTGCATAGCGCAACAAAACCGCCTTTTACCCCCCCTGGAGCGCATCGCAATCGCTTGAGCGTCTTTGCTGCCCCCATGTCAAGCCATTCAACAACCGTGCCAAGCTCCTCAACGGTCGGCTGTGCGATGGCGCCTGCATAAACCAAGTCCACCGCCAACAGATACGCGCATAGCTTGCCGAACGTGGGATACTCGGTGCTTGACGAAACGTACTTGATGAACTCAAAGAACCCAATGTTGTCCTGAAGTCTTGCTGCCAACGCCGCGCTTGCTTTCCAAAATGTCGTCGCATTTTTGGTTGAACGCCCCTTAGTTGCGCCGTAAGCTGACGGGTTACAGAAGTACCGCTCAGGTTTTGCTATGCGGGAAAGATACGCGTCGAAGGCGGCGTCGTCGTCGAAACAAAACGAGTGTCCCCCGGCCCTCAATGCGTCGGTGTCGAAGAGGATACCGCGAAACACTAGCGCGCTGAATAGACCCGAGGGCGTGCGTACATTGGTGGCGGAAAACGGACCGTTGGGGGATGAGAGTATTTGGCGGCGGGAAGGTGCCAGTTCGCGGAATGGCAGGTAGTAGTCGAGACGTTCCAGCGCGGCGGCGGCCTCGGGAAGGACTTGATTATTGGGATTGCCAGTGAGAAGGCGCAGCGCTTGACGCATGAAGGTAGCAAAAAGGCGGCAACTTTGAGCTTCCCCGGGTTGGTGGACTGAAGGAGACGATTCAACGGTGGGAGACGTGACCTGCCGCAAGCGGGCGGGTAACAATGCAGAAACCAGCGATTGCGTCGCATGAGCTGCCTGAGCTGATGTCGCCTGCGTACTGTTGTCCATGTACGCCGTGAAGCCCTCGTGTAAGCGCTTGAATGCTTCGCGGTATTCGGCGTCCTGTGCGAGCGGGTGTTGACCCAACGCCGTCTCAAGGACGCGGAAGTCAACGTCTCTGACAGTAGCGCCGGACCGCGGCCTCAGGAGCAATCGCGGGTTCTGATATGCTTTCCAGACCTCGTCCAAGAAGAAGGCAGAAGGTGATATCTTGTCCTCAACAATGCGGAGGAATCGAGCGCGCGTCACATCTAGCGCAGGTATTTGAAACCACGTACAGACAACTTGGAGGGCCAGGGTCGATAGCAGCCTGTCGAGGGCGCGATGCTGTAGCTTCTTGTTGGGGTGGGAAACCGTGGCGGCCGATGGAGTGGGATACGAGGGGATGTATGTTTGGGCATTCAACGTGAGAGTGCCGGTTGAAGGGCAGGGTTCCTTGCAAAAGGTGCGAATTTTCCGAAGTAAACGATGGCCCCAGGTGTTTTTGCTGGTGAGAACATCGCTCACGCAGTACGCCAGCCAGACTGACAGTGAATGATGCATTTGTAGAACGATGAACCGTAGAGCCATTTCATCAGCCTCAAGAACACGCGTTTGGCGAATGAGAAATGAGAGAAGCGGCCAGGCTTGAGCGGCCAATACGGCGGTACATTCCTTTTGAGGATGACTTTCGATTCGGCTGCTTGTTTTCCACAAATTCTCGAGGGTCGTTGCAAGATCAGAGCGAAATGCAATAGACGGTCGTGCATCTGCGAAGGTCACTGTTGCGGATTGTACGACGTGCGGCGCTAGAGACGATATAAATGGAATATCTATCAATCAAATGAGCAATGCGCTGCAGGTGCGAAAACACAATTACCGCTTGTCGGCCATACTGGGCCAGGATTCGACTGTTCAAAGGTCGCGTCGTCGTCAGTATTGGATGAGGCCGACAACCCCAAGGCAGCTTCAGACAGGAAGGAAGAATCCATTAAGTCTTGCAGGCGATATGGAGTTTCTTCAGAGGATAGTTCATCTGTATAATGCAACGGTTATGTTGTGCTTTGCTTGCCAGTACTACGAGGGCGGCACCTTGCACGTCGCTCGCGTCATCATCGGATCCCTCTTCCATCATGTCGTCCTGGAGCAAATAGGCTGTGTTCACAATGCGGGTTTTGTCTTCTTTGCTCATGTGTTGAAGGTCGCCGTCGACTAGATGGCTACAGTCGAGCACGCAACAGTGGACTTCGGCCTGGGAACGATCTTGAAATAAATGAGCGTCAAGATCAATCGCTCCGAAAGCTTTACGCGACCTTGCAAAAACAACGTTTTGATGTCTTTAAAACATAAGACAACGTTCAACACGGCGGCTTGCTTGCGGTCGAACGTACCAATTTTGTGCACTGAACAGTAGTCTTTGAACATCTCATCGAATCCCATGTTGTTTCCAGGGATGTATTCAGCAGGATAGTCGCCCGACCAAATACAAAGAAATTCATAGGCGCCCTAGGCAAATAATCAGCTGAATCGCGGGTCATGGGCCCCAAAGAACTGCACCTTGTTAACACGATGGCCTACGATACTGTCGACCAAGTACTCTTTGTCCTTGGGCTGACGGACGCTACGCGTTGAACGCGCGGGAACAAGAGTTGAAGTCGATGCAACAGGCGTCAGCGTGTCAATAGTTCTCCTCCGCTTGGATGGACGCTCTAAGTGAGATGGTTTAGCTATGTACATCGATTCAATGACTGGATGTGTTCGTACCGCCCACATCTTGGATCTGCTTTCTCTTTTGCGCGGTGCGGTTCATTAGCGACTCCGGTACATTGGCAATCAACAGTTGCGCGCGCTTTTGTCCGCTAAGGACATCGCGTATAGGCCCTGAACGTGCTTGAGCCCATAATACGAAAGAAAAGCACGTATGTCAAATACCAGTTTGCATGTCAAAATTTCCCTTTCGCTTTGCATTTCCAGATCCCTGAGGCCGCGGCGCCTTCTTGGCCGCACTGGCAACGTTCCTAGGACGCCCTTGTGGTTCTAAGGGCATAAGCTTTCCCATCAAGTGCTAGAAATTAGACGTACTAGAGACAGCACGCGTTTCATTGAGCTCCTCAGACGGACCGTTGGCGGGTTGCGGGTCAATAACATCTTTGTGCAAAGAGTAGCGGGTGACGATGAAACGGGCATTGGACGCAGATAGAAGCTGATAAGCTCGTTTTGCTTTTTGACGAGGTCCTAGCGTTTCATAAACTAGGGTTGGATGAGTATTGGGTCATGAAGTTGCGCAAGATTTCCTACCGGCATGGGTATCCGGCTCTGTCCAAGGAGAACCATCTGGGGCTAGCGGCCACGGCGATGGGGACAGCCCGCCGACCTCGAAGGCTGCGGAGAAGGAAGAAAAGTCCATTTTCATCGACGATGCCGACGATGGTAGTTGACGTATGGTGTGTAGACACTTCAAGAAGAGCGAGCGCGTCGTGAAGTCAAGTTGGCTTTGGGCCGTCATAATCACACGGCCCTCCGACGCGAAGTTAAGCTCCGGAGTGTACCAACAGCGCCTGAGTCGTTAGGGTTGCAGAAAAACGAGGCAGCAAGAACATACATTGAGCGAGTATCCGACGTGTCTGACGAAGCCCCGGTGCGTTGACCGTCCCCAAAGGATCTGCTTTCCGCATCCGCGGCGACGCCTTCCCCTTCAATATCATCATCGCGCGTATATGATGAAGGTCTGTTGATTGAGGGCGTCAATGATAGCCGGGGAAGGAACAAGAAACGACGCTCACATAGCGTTGACGTCGCGCATGTCTGCAGTGAGCTGGAAAGGCGTACGATCCTCATTTGCTGCAACATTGAAAGTCGTACCGCCATCTAGTACGGCGCGCTGAGGATAAAGAATGAAAACCCAGCGATACGCCCACGGTTTTATATCCTTCACATCAGCAATGCTCGGCGGCGCCAATGGGGGAGTTCCTCCGTGCCATCGTAGACCAGAAAAGCCGACGACAACATGACCATCTAGCAGCACGTACACGCCGAGTTCTACGAGGTGGAAACGACCGCCTTCATAGCCATCTGGTAGGTCACTGTTGGAAACCATCGTTGACATTGCGGAGAGCGCGTCGCCCCCGTCATTGTGTTTGAGCCCAAATATCTTCATCTCTGACATGACTTCCTCTGGAATTGCGATGAGCATAGAGTGAGATTTCCCGCATTGAAACATACTAGACGTATGAAGATGAGGTGTGGCTAGATTCATTTGCCCTCCAGAATACAGACAGTTGCGCGCGCAACCAATGCGAGGCATGTTGTTCAGTTCAGCCGAGTCGTCAAGAATTGCGTATTCTTCAGGCTGACGAAGCCGATATGCGTCGACGCCGAGAGGCGTTAGAGTCTGCCGATAGTTCAGTCGCAAGCGGCTGGAGGAGAGTCTGCAATCATACCTCAAGCGCGCGCTGACACCATTTAGCGTGCACGTCGTCTTGACTCGTACCATCTAGAGAATCGCCTTCATACATCTTGGTCCCCGCCGAAGGGGTACACTTATTGCGTTGACGCTGATGGCTCACGGCTATGTTGTAGCAGCGAGTTTCATGCACGGGCTGTGCTCGTTTTGACTCTTCGAACCGAACGCGCGTTTGAGAGCGTTCATCTCGCGGACCGAGAGCATCATCGCGCAGCCGATCAAGCTGCCGTTTTAGGTCGTCCCATTCTTCGGCGCTATACTCCTTACTTTGAGAACGCCACGGATTAGCTGAAATTTTGTTTTGAAAGAGAGGACGCACGGTGTGACGACATATGACTGGAGGACGTCGTCAGCCGGGTTTGCATCTCCCGAGGCGAGATCCCTAGCCCAGATAATGTCGCCCGACTGCATGATGTAGAGACCTGTTGCGATGGTCAATAAAGCCGTAATTTTGAGGAGGGAAAGCCACCTTTTCCATCCATTGTGGAATTCGGCCCCTTGGGTATTCCCGCGGCATCGGATTTGACAAATTCGCGAAAAACGTCGATAAACGGTCGGTCGCGAGAGTTCCAGGCGTAGATAAAATCACGCCCTTTGCCTCGAAGGCGTTCAGGACGGAGTGGATGGTCCTTGGAGACGTAGAATGGCGGTAGGCGCCGGTCACGATGTCGTGTGGCTGCCGCTACAAACGGCGTTGCCCCATGTCGACAAGAAGGCGGGAGTTCGAGAAATGACCAGTCACTGCCAACATTTTCTGCTGGTCGCTTTTTAGCTTTTCTACGCTTTGCAAACAATGCATATAGACGACGGGGCAGCGACGCCGGGGCGGGGGCGGTCCTAGGGGCCATGACGGAGGGAAGACGATCAAAGCGGCTGACAAAGAAATTTCCGCCGACTAGGTTTCGGCGACAGCGTCTTAGTCAGCGCATGATGCATCGATTTAAGGCGCGCGCGCCGCCGCGCCACATTTTTTGGCAATTGGGCGAACTGACTTCGGCGACGACGATTGTAAACAATATGCACCAGGTAGACGCTCATTGTGAGAGCAACTGCAGTACCGCGGTACGAATTGCGAACCGTCTTCGCGCATAGCACAAATCTGCAGTCCTAGAAAGATACCGCGCGCTGAACGCGATGGTTCAACAATGAGCGTGCCACGAGGTTTTCATTTGCTCGCAGATCGACGTAGAACGCGAATGGATCGGCGGCGCCTTCCGGTAGTCTAGGCTCCGGGCTTATAATGCAGACTTATCGACGTACAGTCGACTATATTGTAATGCGTAACCTCGGTTCCCTCATGGGGGTTATGCATTCTGCGATTAATGCATTAACAGACGTGTGGCTGCCCCACAAACAAGTTTTGTTACCCGCAAAAACCTATGCAGTATCTGATTTATGCATCTTGAGATAATGCATTATGATATAGTTGACTGTACTACGCTTCCGGCAAGCTTCATTGAACGGACCTTCTATACGCCATCTTCAGTACGCTTGAATCCGTCTAGCTCTACCATGCTAACTTCTCGTAGGAACCAAGTAGATACTCTTCCAAATGCATCTCGGACATGGGAGAACTTCGGTCGCGCCCGCCGCCATCTTGACTTGACGAAGCATCGCGGCCCCATAGCCAACGCGATGGAGCGCACAAAGCTCATGGCGCGATTGAACCGTTCTTCTTAGTTTGGCGGCCACACCCTTGGATCAGTCTACCCATTAGAATAACGTACTATGCAGGACGCGGAGGACATTAATATTATCATGAAGCGCGCAAGTATGAGGGCAAGATTGCGAAGCAAGTTTCCTGATAATACTTCGCGATGTTTTGTCAACTAATCCGTTCTTAGGCTCCTATCCCTGGCTTACGCTCGATAGTCGTATCTCTCATCCCAGGCAATGGGAAAGACTTAGCGCCTGCCGCTGCTGAGATTCATAGGCAACTGCAGCGCATCTAAGCGCGCAATACTTCTGCACTCCCGTCTTGTAGGCTCTATCAACATTCCGCTTCCTCTTACCCACGGCCTCAATGCGCCCGTTCACGCCGACCCTTTCTACCTACAATCAGCTTGGGCACCTCCTTCCATCCACCGAGTGCAAGCGAGTCCGGTCAACGCTCTCGTAGCATGTGCACAAGCCCCGCGACGCAACGCCGGTCGCCTTTGATCAGAATGAAGCCGCGCCCAAACCCCTTGCTATGCGAACTACCTTGCTTGTTCACACGACGGCTTACACCAAAACTGCATTCATTGTGCCCTACTTGCTGATGATACGGGGATAACTATAGGCTAAGACGCGCGATCCTCGGGATGTAGAAGGGGATGCGGACCCTTCCTCGCCTTGAGCTCTCCGCGAGCCCCATCTGTGAGCGACGCAAGCCAGGTTTTGTCATAACAATCTTCGGACAATCCAATCGGCGCCTGCGTCTTGACGTTGTTGCTCACCACATTCGTGTACTCCCGGGGTGCCCTCTGAGTAGCGTGTTTTCCGGCTAGGTCGATGGCGTGCATTTCACGAGTGGTGTTCGCTGAGAGGAAGCGATGTCGCTTCACCATTCGAACCATCCGAACCACCTGTCCAACCGTCCTCGGTTCTTCGTCCTCGCTAGACATCCCGTTGACCCCCAACTCCTTCGTAAGGTCTTGCCGCTGCTTCCACATCTGGTACTCTGGGGTGCTAGGCGCGTATTTCTTCATTTGCAGCCCAGAAGTCTTAGACCGCTTGTTATACTTCTGGAAAACGTGAGACAAGCGAGGCTGTTTGATTCAAGGAACGGCTTACTTGCTGCTTACGCGAACGAGCCATAGCAGCGAGCTTGTTCTCGGCCTTCGTTTGAATAGCGCGTTTGAGGGCTTCCTCCGGGGTCTCCGTCTTCCCATCGATGACGCGCGGATAGGCGAGCTTCCAGTTCTTCTGAGCAATGTCGGTCCAGTGCCATAGCAAGGATACCAAGACTTTGTGTTGAAGAGGAGGGATGGCGCCGTCCCAATCGTTGACGCCGTTGTCAATCAGGTATGTGGCCATTGCTTGGATGCAGGATTTATTCCACTTCGAGGTCCTGAAATCGGGACCGAAATAGAGCGTTCGATTGTTTTCAGGGAACGGCGCGCCATCTTCAACGGCTTTGACGTCCTCGAGAGCGGCTTGCTCATAGGTGAAGAAATCACTGAGATGCTTCGGTCCAACGAGCATGAGGAACATGCCCCGTGCATAAGTCTGGAAGATGGCATGAACAACCAAGACGTAGCATGAAACCGTTTGACTTACCCTCATCAGCATTGCCTCAGCGGTCGGAACGTCAGCAAAACGGTCCTCAATGACGTCGCGGTGGTAAGCACGACTGCCTTCATGGTACCTGTGCTTTGTTCTTGCAGCAACATTGCCATTCAACGTTCCAGCATGCTTGATGACAAGCGCAGCAAACTTCTTGAACACGATTTTGAGCAGCACCTTGACCTGCTCCCTCGTAAGAGCGCGAGATGTATCTGAAGCGCATGAGACAAAATCAGCGGGGGAAATTGTAATAGTACCAGCGCGCGCCTCATCATCGACCTCCATGTCGCTTTGGTCCATATTCACGTCAAAGTCGAGATCCATATCGTCGGACGCCTAATCTTGAATTAGCATTGGTAACAAGGAATGTGACGGAACTCACGTCGTTGACCGGCGCCTTTCGTGTGGCAGCACCCTTGGCGGAGTCGGCCTTAGCTCTGGCTCTGGCATCCTCGGCGGCTCTGGCTCTGGCATCCTCGGCGGCTCTGGCTCTGGCATCCTCGGCGGCTCTGGCTCTGGCATCCTCGGC